>SJYC01017697.1:0-67810 GCA_006408675.1 Madoqua kirkii | reverse complement strand
AACCACCAGGGAAGCCCTCCGTGGCACAGCTTTGCATCAGGGCCTTTGGAGGCTAAGAAAGAAGACGGGTTTACATGAGACCTCCCGAGTGAGGCTGAGTGTCCCAGTGGCCTTTGTTCGGGGTCGGGGCAGAGGCGAGGGAGTGTGGACATTATCACAAGGCCCCCAAGGCAGGGCCGATAGTTAACAGACTCCGGACCCAATCCATCTCCCACCCGGCCCCCTAGCCCCACTCCTCACATTTACAAATGGGCAAAGTGAGGTTCATGCAGTAGAGAAGTCTCGGAGTGTCTCCTTCCCTCTAGGAGTTCACCCCAATGGTCCAGGGCCCTGGGGGACGCTAGACTAAGCAGATGTCTCCTGGGGGGTGTCTTGTGGGGCACAGATGTGCAGCAGTGGGCCCCCAGCAAAGCCCGAGGAGGGCCTGGCTCGCTGAGCATCTGTGCTCTGGAAGCCAGTGCCCTGGGACCAAAAATAATGCACCTGCCCCAAGAAACTGGTGTCTAAATATGTCCTCAGCAGCGCGAAAGCCCCAGCATACAGCTGGGGCTTATTATTGCAATAATGGTGGGCAAGGCCTGTGACAGACTGCAAAACGGACCTAAGCTGCGTAAAAGGCTAAAAAGTACGTGAACTTATGGGGAGAAAGGGACTTTTCGGATGCGGTGAGCTCGAGGAGCCGACGGGGGAGATTTTCCTGGATTACCCAGGTGGGCCGGACGCCATCACGAGGGTCCCTTACAGCAGGGAGGAGGAGGGACGGTCAGAGAGGAGATGCGATGCTGAAGAGAGGTCGGAGAGAGCGTGAGAGGCCTGAAGATGCTGCCCCGCCTGAGGACTGAGGAGGGGCCGGGAGCCCAGGAGTGTGGCGGCGCCCGAGGAGCTGGGAGAGATGGGGAGCGGGTTGTCCCCAGAGACCCCTCAAAGGACCAGCCCTACTGACTCCTTGGTTTTAGCCCAGTGAACCTTCTGACCTCTGGAAGCACAAGAGAATAAGTCTGTGTGGCTTCAGGTTAGGAAGTCTGGTTGTCTCTGACGGCGGGGTAGGAGCTCACACAGCTCCCGTGCTAGGAAATGGCTTTTGTTGTCGTCCACTCAGTCGTGTCCGAGGCTTTGGGACCCCAAGGGCTGCAGCGCACCAGGCTTCCCTGTTCTTCACTGTCTCCCGGAGTTCGCTCAAACTCACGTCCATTGAGTCGATGATGCCATCTGACCATCTCATTCTCTGTCATCCCTTTCTCCTCCTGCCCTCAATCTTTCCCAGCATCAGGGTCTTTTCCAATGAGTCGGCTCTTTGCATCAGATGGCCAAAGTACTAAAGCTTCAACATCAGTCCTTCCAGAGAATGTTCAGGGTTGATTTCCTTTAGAATTGACTGATTCGCTCTCCTAGCAGTCCAAGGGACTCTCAAGAGTCTTCTCCTGCATCACAGTTCAAAAGGAAGTGGTTTACTGTCCTCTAAATGGACAGGGTCATGTGGGTGGGTCTGTTTCCGAAGCGCCCAGTGCCTGCTGGGAGGGACTCCATCCCGAAATCTGCCCGGACCCCAGAGCTGGCCAGAAAGACCTCGTGGGGACACAGAAGCAGACTCAGTTCTCCCTGGGTGCCCAAGGAGGGAGCTCAGGCTCCAAACCCCCAAGAGACCCAGAGAATGCGATGGCCTCAGCACAGCCCTGCCCTCTCCTCCCGCTGGAGCCTGCCAAGAGCGACCCAGCGGGAAACGATAGAATGTCCTTCTGGACATGTGTCCTCCTATTTTTAAACTGTTGCTTCCCTCTCTCCCCCATAATTCTTCAGATGTTGAAAAGGAGCTGGGAGTCCGTCTGAAATTATCTCCGGGGCACAGGGTCCTGCTCCTTCATGTTCACTCTGTCTCCCGGCAGGTGAGCCCACTTTATGGAGGGGAACACGGAGGCCCGGGAGCGGAAGTGACTGGGCCAGTGCCACCGGCTCATGGAGGGGCAGAGGTTAGATCTAGAACCAGGTCACTCAAAGCTTTCGGCTTTTTCCCACGACACCATGCTGCCCCCCAGCGGTAGGTCTGGTTTTCTCAAGAGTGCTAAGCTGGCTGGGAAGATTCCCCTGGAGGAGGCCATGGCAACCCATTCCAGTATTCTTGCCTGGAGACTCTCATGCACAGAGGAACCTGGCGGGCTGTGGTCCATGGTCCAGAGAGTTGGACCCCACTGAGTGACTGAGCACGCACACTCACACTGGCTGGGGCTCCCTCAGTCAGATCCAGAGCTGGAGACAGGGCTCAGCCAGGAAAGGTGGTTTGCATTGCTTGGAGCACAATGTGGGGCGACTGGGAGGCTCCTCCATGTTGGGGATGAGGGGCTGGAGCAGGGGAGAGCCCAGGAATCTAGGAGCTGGGCTGCAGTTTAGTTCCATCTGGGGCCTTAAAAGTTTAACAATGAGTGTTTTGTGTCTTTGTTCTATGAAAATGCACAAGTCCTACTACGTGCTGGGTACGGAGCTAGAAAGGCCCCACCGTGGAGGACAGGCCCTGCAGAGGCAGTGATATAAAGGCTGAGAAGAAGGAAGGGCGACTTTTCCAGGGGAAACGGTCCAAGCAGACGGAACAGCAAGTGCCAGTGTCCCAAGGCTGGAACCAGCCCACCGTGCTTGACGCACAGCGAGTCAGCGCAGCTGGCGCCGGCTGGAGGGCCTGCGGAGGGAGGGGAAGGTGATGCCGGGGTCGGCAGGGGCCAGCTGGAGCCGGCGGGCTTGGAGGCGGTGTGGAGAGTTGGGGGCATGCGGGATGGGGGTTGTGTCCATGTGGTCCAGAAGGTGGCTGGAATCACACTGGAAGAAAAGCTATGACCAACCTAGACAGCATATTAAAAAGCAGAGACATCAGTTTGCCGACAAAGGTCTGACCAGCCAAAGCTATGGTTTTTCCAGTGGTCATGTATAGATGTGAGAGTTGGACCATAAAGAAAGCTGAGCGCTGAAGAATTGATGCTTTTGGACTGTGGTGTTGGAGAAGACTCATGAGAATCCCTTAGACAGCAAGGAGATCAAACCAGTCGATCCTAAAATAAATCAACCCTGAATATTCATTGGGAGGACTGTTGCTGAAGCTCCAATACTTAGGCCACCTGATGTGAAGAACCGACTCATTGGAAAAGACCCTGATACTGGGAAAGATTGAAGGCAGGAGGAGAAGGGGGCGACAGAGGATGAGATAATTTTGGATGTCATCACTGACTCAATGGACCTGAGTTTGAGCAAACTCTGGAAGATGGTGAAGGACAGGGAAGCCTGGCGTGCTGCAGTCCATGGGACTGGAAAGAGTCAGACCCGGCTGAGCGACTGAATAGCTGCAACCAATGGGGCTTTCAGATCTGGGTAGGGCAGCTGCGGAGAACGCAACCTTTTCCTTTGACCTTGAGAAAGTAGGTTTACTGCTGCAAAACCCACCGACAATATTGAAATTCCCACAGAAGGATGCGACTTGCTTTTCAAATCTGACCTTCTCCAGCCACGTGCCTCCTTTTCCTGCACTGAAACCAGGGTTTCACATAATGCAATGCGGGATTACACAGGGCTCTGTGAAGACGCAGCTTTGCTCCCGCAGAACTAGTGCTGATAATTCTCGACAGGTCCTGGTGTCTCCCCTCTCCCACCCCGGTCAGGGGGTGTGGCAGATCCCCTCCACATGCAGGATGTCTCCCAGGTGCCCACTGGACCGTGGAGCAGAGTCCTCGCCCACACGACACCCTCCGACCCTCACATCTTCCTTTTCATCCCCCAAATCACCCTGACACAGGGCTGCGAACCTGCACTGGGCCCGCATTTCAGAGAGAACAGAGCAGAGGACACTTTATGCCCATGTCAGACACGGAGGGTGGGTGGTCCCAGAAACAGCCTCGGCTCACGCTTCCTGTGCATGGCATGCCTCAGGGCCTGAGCTCAGCGCCTCGCCTGTACTAACTGCAGAGCTCTCACTGAGACAGGCTGGGGCCGGGGACTCTTTGCTGCAATGCTTGCACCTGGACACACCTCTCCTGGAGCAACAAAAACACAGCGAAACTATCAGGGATGAAAAGCAACTGTGTGCATGTGCTGCTGCTGCTGCTGCTAAGTCACTTCAGTCGTGTCCGACTCTGTGCGACTCCAGAGACGGCAGCCCACCAGGCTCCCTCGTCCCTGGGATTCCCCAGGCAAGAACACTGCAGTGGGTTGCCGTTTCCTCCTCTAATGCATGAAAGTGAAAAGTGAAAGGGAAGTCGCTCAGTCGTGTCCACTCTTCGCGACCTCCTGGACTGCAGCCTTCCAGGCTCCTCCGTCCATGGGATTTTCCAGGCAAGAGTACTGGAGTGGGGTGCCATTGCCTTCTCTGTGTGCACATGCAGTTGGGACAAATTCTGGACGAAAGATACAAAAAGACCAAAGAACCCAAATGCCACTTCTGAAGAGCAGGGAGCAAAAGCAGGCTGCCTGCCCCCTGCCCCCTCACCACCCCTAAAGGCGTGGGCAGATCACCTAAGCCACGCCTCCACCCCGACCCCTAGGTACAGCCCTACCCTTGCCCCATATAAGGAACTAGCTCATCCTCCTGACACTCTGGGAACCAGCAAGGGAACCTGTTGCTTGTTCTTGCTCCCCGCCGGTGCAGCAGGAACCCCAGTAAAGCCTTGCCAGAATTTCTTGTCTGGCCTCTGATCAATTTCTATTGATTAAGGGAGGCCAAGAACCCTGGTCAGTATTAACACATGCTCTTCTTACAGACGAGGAAACTGAGGCACAAAGAGATGAAATGATGGGCAGGCGTCCAGCAGCAGGTGGGGCCCTCAGTCTGTGGGGGGTCAGGCGTTTGGGACCCAACACACTCCTTCTCGGGGCACGCCTCTCCGGGCCCCAGCCCTCGGCCCCTCCCCCTGGCTCTGAGCCCCAGTCCCCAGCTGCCCAGCCTCCCGACTCTGATGCAGACCCAGCCTGGCCCTCTTCACCCCGTCCTCTTGTTTCACCTCTGCCCAACCTCGGCTGCTTCAGGTCGGAGGGGGGCAGGAGGCAAGTGCTTGATGACATGTGATCACTTCTCTGCATCACTTGTTGGCCATCCTCCTCCTCTGAGATGGGGGTCCCGAGGGTCGGGACCATGGCCTCAAGGGTTAGGACCATGCCTGCCTTACTGACTGCCATCTCCCCGGCCCCCACTGCAGGCCTGGACACCGTAGGTCCCAGCAAGGGTCTGCTGGGCGAAAGGATGTGTGAATAGCCACGTAGGGGTGCACACACCTGCCCGGCCATGATATGTGACTTTGCTCTGTCTTGTTCTTCGGGAAGACAGTTTATGTCAGGGATGGCTGACGCATTAGTGGAAAGGCATTAACGTTCCAGGCTCTGTCCATCAGACCTGTCTCCTATTCTCCCCCACCTTCCTTCAATGCTTTTCCCATTTGCCTTGGCTGCCAGGGAGCTCAGAGCCAGCTTGTGGGACCTGGGATGGAAGCAGCTCCCTGGAGCCCTGGGAAACCTTGCCTTCCTCCTCCAGCACCCCCTCCCCCCCGCTCTCCTTCCTAACTCCTTTTTATGGCCTGACACCTCCAGTGCCGTGAGGTGCAGGCAGATGACACACAGCCAGGAGGAAAGGCCTCCTCGGGAGGTGGTGTACAGGGGCGGGGACAGAGGCCCCACCCTGCAGACAATCCTTGGCACCTTGATCGCCCGCCCAGGGCCTCCTGTACCTCCAGGAGCCGGCTCCAGGACCTGGAGGACACGCAGATAAAATCTCGCCAGATAAGGGTCCCTTGACCTGGGCATGGAAAGCAACCGCAGGGCCTTAACCACGTTCTCCTGGCATCAGACTTACATGGGAATAAAAATACCAGGTGTGGCGGGCGTGGAGGTTCCCGAGAGACTTCCCAGCCTGGCACCGCCTGGCCTCGGAGACCACTCCAGGGTGAGGAGTGACAGGAAATTCCAAGCCTGGCCCCACCCCGCAGGGGCTGTCTCTTATACACATCTGGTTTACTGCTGCAAAACCCACCGACAATATTCTCCCCTACCCCCGCCTCCTCCGGTGGGTGCAAGGCTTGAGGACACGGCCCTGGGAGGTGCCTCACAGACTGTAGGGTGCGGAGTGCCCGCTGCAGGCCCCAGGCATGCTCTCTCTGAGGGGCCCCTGCTCACAGCTGCCTCCCTGAGTGGCATCCAAGATGCCCGCTGCCTGCGCTCGGGCCCACAGAGGGACTCCACGTGCTGAGGCAGGGGGCTCCTGGCCGCACTGGTGGGCTCAGCTGTCCTCAGTTAGGCTTGTTCCCTGGGAGGGGGTGCTCTGGACACCGCTGCCCCCTTCTGGAGCCGGGCAGGAGGCGAGGCGGGCTGAGGGTCCCGGGGACCGGGGCTCAGGCTGTGGCCAGGTGCTGCCCTCTCGAGTGTGGGTGGCTCTTCGTTTCGCCTGGTCCCCGAGACCGGTGCCCGGAAGGGCTTTCTCCCCCACTGGCTGGGCCTTCCCAGTGCCCGGTCCCGATGGGAGAAGCGGAGCCTGGGGTCCTCAGCCTGGGTCGGAGCCACGCCGCTCCGCCTGCTGGCCCAGGTGTGGGTCTAGCCCATTTCCCACGCCTGGGCAGGGCCCCGAGTGCAGGCTGTGTCGGGGGCGTAGTTCAGAAAGGGGGCTGCTCGCCCCGTAGCTGGCCCAGCGCTGAGCACCTGGAGCAGGTGAGCAGCTTCTGCTTGGCATGCGTGCGGGACACTGCTGGCCACCCTAAGACCCTGCCCCAGAGAGAGGGCTCTTAGACTCCTTTGAGGGCCCCTGGCAGGTGAGTGGGCCTCCAGAGCGAGCCTGGGAGCCCCTTGGGCAGCCGCTGACACCCTCCGGCCCCAGTAGACAGATTCCAGTGGGGTGCCTCCTTGGACAAGGGCCCTCCGGGGGTGGTCTGTCTGGATTAGAGACTGGGGCCCTAGCAGAACTGGAGAGGCCCACCCTGCGGTTCCAGAGACCGACCGCCAGGGGGCAGTGCCTGCCTGGGGACCGGAGTCCCCAGAGAGCAGCCCTTACCTTCCCCACTCACGGATGCCGCTTGGGGGCAGTGACGGGGGAAAAGGAAACAGCAGCTGTTTCTGGTTCTCAGGCCAGAGGAGTGAGGGAGTGGACACCAGGCCAGTCTACACTGGCCAGAAGCCTGCCCAGAAAGCTTGCTGTGTCCACCGAGACTCCGTGGCTAGACTCTCCTTCATTAGACATGTATTGAGCACCAGCTGTATGCCCAGCATCCCGGAGAGCGTCCAAGGTGCAGGCTCTGTGGTCAGCCCCCCACGGGGTCCCAGTGCGGCTGCTGGCAGGGGGCAGGCGGGACAGGAAAGGAGGGTCAGAGGCGGAGGCCGACACTCAGGCCTCCCGGCTCTGGGCCCACTACCCACCTGCCCACTGGCAGCTCCACACGTGCCTGCCCCAACCCGGCTGGGACGTGTGAAGCAGAACCCAGCAACCTCCCTCCAAACCTGCTTCTTCCAGGTCCCCTCCCAGCAGAAGACCCCGTCCACCTCTTCTCTCCAGCCAGGAGAGATCTTAAAAATATCCCCTGCTCACGGTTCTTGAGGCCTGCCCCAGGCCAGGCTCCAGCATTTCTGTTTTCAAGGTGGATTTCCCACACACTCGTGGGCTCCAAGTCATCCTCCTGGTGCAGGCAGCGGGGGTGGGAGTGCCATGAGGTTGGGTCGGGGGAAGGAGAAAGCAAAGGAGGGCAGGGACCCCGGGAGAGGGGCCAGCCCAGCTTGTCCCCATCCCACCTCCGGCCAGAGAGTGGATCAAAGTGCTTCCCCTCTGACCAAATGAGGAAGGGCCAGCGGGACCCAGCATGGTACCCGGTGAGTGGTAAGCGATGGATGATGTTTTACAAGAAACTGACGACCCCAGGAGGTCATCATCTGCTGTGGGGGCAACAAGGGGCTGAGGGTGGCTGAGGGAAGGGGGGCAGAAGGGGCCGGGACTGGGCCTGACCTCAGGTCCTTTGCAGTGTCCGGCCAGATGCTGGCCCCTGCCCACCAATGACGCCCTCCTCCCTGCCCACCGCCTGCCGCTTCCCCGAGGGCCTGACCCACGCCATCTGCATCACTAATTAGCACCAGACTCTCCCCTCCTCCCGTGTCCCAGTTTGGGTGACAACCTCCGTCAGAGGCTGTCAACCTGGCCTCAGGTCAAATCCTCTTCCTCCTTTCTCGTAGAGCCGTGAGCTAAGAGTGACTTTTACATTTTCTAATGCGCGAAAACGATCAAAGTAGAGCATTTCACAGCCCACGGAAGCAGCACAGCCTCGCAGGCCGGTGTCCAGCAGCAAGGGTTCCTGGCGCCCGGCTGCCCCTTCCCTGACTCGTTGAGGCTGCTTTGCTACTATGTGGTGGGAAACCGAGAGATGAGACAGGATCGTGCAGCCAGAACTCCCCCCTCTCTCGCCCTTCACAGAAGTCCGCTGAGCCCTGGCCTCATGACGCCAGGCAGGGCCTGGCCTTCCATGTGGGTAATTGGAGAGCGCCGTCTGGACGGTGGCAGGATCCCTGGCATCTAAACATGAGATGTGGACAGACACACCTTCGCTAGGTGACGTTTGCCCAGCCCAGGAGGAGCGAGGCTCACCTCGCTCACAGCCGGTGGTCTTGCGGTCAAGCGCCCAGGCCCTAGACTGAGTTGTGACTCTGTGGACACCCTGTGTCTCAGCCCCTCTATCCTGAAAGTGCGGATGACCACACCTCTGTGGCAGAGAGGATCTCAGGAGTCAAGGGTATGTGCCGAGCTCTGTGAGGGCTCGGGGCTGTGCTCCGCTTCCTGTTCATCTCACCCCACCAGGCACAGCCACTGGCAAACCCCGCTCCGTCCCCCACAAAGGCCCAGCCTGCAGCCCCTCCTGGCAACCTCTCTGCCATCACTGGTCCCCTGCCACCACCCTTGCTCAGATGGCGCAAGAGCCTCCTACCTGGTCTCCCTGCTTCTGTCCAACCCCTTTCATCTGCTGCTCTCTCAGTGGCCAGGGGGTCTTTCAAAAAACAAGTAGATTATTATCTCTCCTGGACTCAGAGTCAAAGACAAGTCTATAGCCTGGCCCTTTACCTCTCTGATCTCCTCTTCTGACCTTCTCATTGATCCCCGAGCTCCAGCCCTCTCATTCTCTGAATACACAGGGCTCCTGCCCCAGGACCTTTGCACCAGCCGACCACTCTCTAGACCACTCTTTCCAGTCTCTCCACATCTCATTTCCTCATCGCCTTCGGTCTTGACTCGGGTGTCACGCACCTGGTGAGGCTTTCCCTGGCCACCCAATAGAAAACTGAGGCTTCATCCCCACCACAGGCATGCCCATCATCTTCTGGATTTTCCTGTTTAGCTCTCAACAACACACAACTGAAGAAGGCTCTTGAGAGTCCCTCGGACTGTAAGGAGATCCAACCAGTCAATTCTAAAGGAAATCAACCCTGAATATTCATTGGAAGGACTGATGCTGAAGCTGAAACTCCAATAGTTTGGTCACCTGATGAAAAGAACTGACTCATTGGAAAAGACCCTGATGCTGGGAAAGACTGAAGGCAAGAGAAGGGGGTGACAGAGGATGAGATGGTTGGGTAGCCTCACTGACTCAATGGACATGAGTTTGAGCAAGCTCTGGGATTTGGAGATGGACAAGGAAGCCTGGCGTGCTGCATGGAGTCACAAAGAGTCAGACATAGTGAGTGAACAACATTCCCCCCCACCTTCTCCCCGCCCCGGGATATGCCTGTCCTCTGGAGGTTTCCCAATTAGCTCTCATCACCACACAGTGGACCATGTAGTGTCTGTGTTTGTCACAGTTAGCGTCTGTTCACTCCCGCTGGAGCCTAGAGGAGGTGTCTGTTTTGCTCTCTGCTGAATCCCCAGCCCATCTGGGTGTGCCCCATAGTAGATGCACAACACGCTATTCGTTGAATGAATGAATCCAGGGTCCTGGAGTTAGAAACTTCTCACCAGATGGAACACACAATCCCCGGGGCTCAGTCTCACCCATGCTGACAGCCTCAAGGGTGCAAACATCCTGCAGGGAAGGGCCAACGGACCAGCCTCCTAGAACTTTCTACGGTGGATGCTGCGTGAGCCGGACCTCACGGGCTGGTTGACAGAACTCTCAACACTGCTGTGATCTGGGGGTCCCCACGGCCACCCTGCACGGTGGGGGGCCCGGCATCTTACGCCCACTGCGGAGCGGGGCGGAAACGGAGGCTGGGAATGGAGGCACTGAGCAAGGGCGGAACCCCGGCATCCAGGCCCAGGGCTTGGCCCACCGTCCCCCAGCCCCTGCAGGCAGGATAGCGGTGGGTGGGCTGCTGGGATGCACGTGTGTCAGGAGAACCAGAGGACAGAAAGGGGGAACAGGAAGGGCACCCCAGAGTTCTCCCTCCCGGAGGGTCCCCTTCCGCCACCTCCTCTGGCTCTGCATCTTGCTGTGGGGCTGCTGACCTGGTCCTCCCTGCCCTCCGGGGCCTCCACCCCTGCCCCCACCCCAGGTTCCCAGGGGGCCCACACAGTTGCTGAGCCAGGGCTGGCACAGGGCCGTCGCTTTACAAGGAAGAAACCGCGGCCCCCGCCACCCCCACTCCCAGGCGCCTCTGGAGACTGCACCTCTTTCTCCAGGAGAAGCAAACTGCCCTCGTAAAAGCATAAACCAGTGACTGGCAGTGAGAGGCGGCGGGAGATAAGGCTGACCTTTACAACCAGCCAGCTGACAAGAGCGTCCGGCCCCGTGAGTTCGGAGCAGCACCAGGCCAGGCGGAGCGGATGCCCAGCTGGGCTTGCAGAAGATAAGCGGAGCGTGCGCCGGGCTTCCTGGCCTGGCCCCGGGACCGGAGGCAAGCAGGGCGCCTCTGCAGGCCTCTGTGCTAGGCCGGCTGGGGAAGGGCAGCTGAAGCAGGTGATGTTTCTGGCGATCTTTCCAGTTGGAGGGGCTCTGGACAATGAGCTTTGTGCCTTGTTCTTGTGTTTTTTTATTTTCCCTTGGTTGCAGGGAAAGCAGCCCCTTCAAAGCGGGCATTAAGGGCACCCAGGCCCTGCTGCTCGAGCATGAGACTGGCCCCGGTGGGTCTCATGTGTGGCCTCTATGTCCCTCGGGACAGTGACAGGCACCCCCTCCCCGTCACCCTGTATGATGCCCCGGCAGGTCCTAGCTAGCTTCCCTGGCCTGAATCCTGGGGAGGAGAGTGAGTCCCCCTTCCACATCTCGGCAGGAAACAGTTCACCCCGCTGACCTCAAGGTCAGGAATGCACCCTACCCTAGACACACCTGGAGCACGTGCTGATGAGCCAGGGGCAGGACAGGCGGGGCCACCCTAGGTGTTCCCGGGGACCTGGAGGGGGAGGGGTGACTCTCTGGAGAACAATCTGGGCGCAGGAAGGGGCCGGCCCCTCTGGATACTGAGTGTGTTGACCTCAGGCTGAAGCGACTGACATAGAGACACCCCACAGAAGTTGGAGGCTGGAACAGCTAGTGGACCCTGGCCCAGAGATTGAGGTGCTTGCGGGTCACTGCTTGCTGGGCAGCGCTGGGTAAGGGTGGTAGTCTTGTGTGACCTCGGTTCGTCAGGTACGGTTTGTCGTAGAGCCTGGGGTGGTTCTCAAACTGGCGTGCCTTGGAACCCCCAGGCTCTCATTCAGTTGCAGGTTTGGGGTTCCGTCCTGAGGAGGGGGATCCCCATGAAGTGGGGTGCATGAGGCCTCTGCGCTAGCAGCCCCCAGGGGTGCCTTTGAACCACCTGTGAGGGTTTCTGCCCTAAGCATCTTTGCATTTTCTTTCTTCCTATAAGAGGAGGTGGAGAAGACTACGCAGAGTGAGCTGTCAGGGAGGAAGCCCCCGGCACCGCTTGTGGAACGCATCCCCGGTGAGCGCAGACACAGGACTGCAGGACGTGACTGGCGGGGCGGGGTGGGGGCCGGCTCCGGCCCCGCGGAGCCCAGGAGAGACGGCGAGTAACCACCGCCACGTGGAGGGTCCTCTGTCCTTCCAACACCCCGGGAGGCAGACTCCCTGCCCCCATTTTTCAGGGGAGGAAACTGAGGCCACGAAGGCAACCTGACTTGCCCAAGGCACCACTCCCTCACTCCGCATCGGTACAGGGAACTCCTGGGGCTGCTTCCCAGGCCATTCGGGAACCTGCCTAGGCACTGACTGTGCCAGTCCCGACCCTCTGCCCGCCCCCTCCATTGGCTCCACTAAGAAAGCCTTTCACGGGGTTTCCCAGCCCCCTTAACCTGGCTCACCGTCCCCAGGTGCACACACCTGCGCACAGTGCTCAGGGGCTCCCCCTAGAGGCGGTTGGGGGAACAGCATTGCTGGAAGCCGGGCTCTCCACAGGGGACCCCCTCATCCAGAAGGCAGCCTTGAGGGGGAAAGCCTCCCGGAGGCAAAGGGGGCCCCTCAGACCCTCTGGATGAAGCCTAGCTGCTCTTCTCAGATGTGTATTTCATCATCCTTAAGTAAAAGTAAGTCATGCCTGTATAGTTCGGAAGAAATCATCAAACGATCACAAAATGTAAAGTAACAATTCTCTCTTCTCATGCCCTGACCTGAGACCTGTCTTTGAGAGTTAGGTTCTGTTCGCTTCTTCTGGGCCGTCAGAAGTGTTGAGCCACCCAGGGCCCTGCAGCTCCTTGGAGTCTCCTGACTAGCTGAGAGCTCTCTGCATCTGCTCAGGTAGAGCTGGTTGATTCTTGCTGATGGCTGCATAGTGTTGCATCCCTGCATCGTCATGACTTACAGAAATACTGCTTCTGTGAAGCATGCGGTGGCAGCAGCCTGGAGCCTCAGCCTGGCTGTGCTGGAAGGAAGATGAATTCCTGGACCCGTGGAAAGCCTGTGGGTCCTTGTCCAGGTAGGTGGACTCAGCCAGATTGCCCCGGTGGGGCAGGAAGAGTCTGGCTGCTCCCCAACCCTAGCAGTGAGCTACACCAGGGGTGGTTGTTCTGGGAGGAACAGCACACACAGTGTGGTGCTTTTGGGAGAAACTGAGGGGGAAACCACCCCAAACAGTGCTGTAGGTTGGCAATAGGTATTTTTAAAAGAATGGAGAGATTCCCAGAATATGTAATGGCAGTCTCTCTGGGAAGAGAGAGGAAATTTGAATGAAAGAGAGTTGCTTTAGGGAAGGTGCTTTAGTTTCATTGGTAATATAGTCTTTGGCTCTTTCTTCTTTATAAGAAATAAATATATGTTCATTTTATGCTTGATGGAAAGGAAATGCATTTTTCAAAAGACTGGAGGTAAATAAGTCTGTTCAGTTCAGTTCAGTCACTCAATCATGTCCAACTCTTTGCGTAAGTTTGTTAGAAGTGGTTAAATCTGGGTGGGAAATACAAATGATTGCTACGTTTTCCTTGGTTCCTTTCTGAAGAAGTCAAATTTTCAAGTAGTACATAAAAAACTCCCTGCCCACCTTCTCTGGCACCGAGGTAACCCTGGCATGTGAGGGAGCCCCCAAGCTGGGCTCCCCAGGCATGCGACCAGCGGGTGACTCATTAACCAGGCTGCCAAGACAGGGAGCCCCGGAGAAGGAGTTTCCTTGTAGCCTGGCCCGGGAAGGCCTCACTCCTATGACTCAGCAGCAGGTTCTAGGCACCTCAGTCCTGGCCAGGGAATGTGTCCAGCTGGTTACTGACCCTGGCCAGCACCCGGGAGTTCACTCTACTCTCCCAGACCCCTCAGAGCCAGTTATGACTTGGATCCAGATCCCCATGGCCACCGTGGTGTTCTTGTGGTTTTCAATGTCTGGCCGGGGGTGGCAGGTGGTAGGGGGTTGGCCGAGGCCTAGGCAGCATGGCAGAGGTTGGCTGGTTTCCAGACTGGGGTGGAAGGGTATTTCTGTAGAAATGAGATGGGAGTCACATAGGCAATGTTAAATTCTCTACCAGTTACATTAAAAAAAAAAAAAAAGAAAATGAGGGACACTTCACAGGTGATCCAGTGGCTAAGGCTCCACGCTTCCAGTGCAAGGGGCCTGGGTTTGATCCCTGGTTCAGGAACTAGATCCTACGAGCTAAACTAGTTCACAGGCTGCATCAGAGACCCCACGGGCTGCAGAGAAGAGCCAGAGAGCCAGATAAAAATGCATATTTTTGAAATATTAATAATAAATATAATTTAAAAAGTAAAGCTAAACAGGTGGAGTTAATTTTAATAACATATTCCATTTAATCCAATTACCCAAAATGTTGTCATTAGACATGTAATCTACACTACAACATTATTAACAAGGCATTTTGCATTCCTGTTTTCAGTGTGAGGACTCAGGATCTGACGTGTAACTTATACTCAGCACATCTCAGGCGACTCTCCACGGTTCAGAGCTCCACAGCCACTGGCGGACGAGTGGCCACCGTCGTAGACCGCACAGGTGTGGACCGCACAGGTGGAGCCAGTCCCTGCCTGAGGGGCCATTACCACCGTCAGCAAAGGGCAGTGGAACATGTTTATAACAGAAGGATGGGTCTAGGCCTCCTCTTCCAACTCTCTCGTCAGCTAGAAGCCAAGTGCATTTCTCCCTTGTTAGGTGTGAAACCAGTATTGGTTCTTGTATGTATGATACACATCAAGCATAAGAAACATGGAGAAAATTATTCCAAAGCACATTATTATCAAATAGGTCGAAACTAGTGATACAGAGACTTCCCTGGTAGCTCAGCTGGTAAAGAATCTGCCTGCAATGAAGGAGACCCTGGTTCAATTCCTGGGTCAGGAAGATCCCCTGGAGAAGGAAAAGGCTACCCACTTCAGTATTCTGGCCTGGAGAAATCCATGGACTGGAGAGTCCATGGGGTTGCACAGAGTCAGGCACAGCTGAGGGGGCTTCATTTTCATTCTCAGTGATACAGAGAACATCTTAAAAGCAGAGAGAAAAAGATGTCATGTGCAGGAGAGCAAAGATAAGGGCAACAGCAGATTTACCGTAGAAACAATTTGAGCAAAGAGACAATGCAGCCACATGCTGCAACAATGGAGAGAAAAATCATCAGCCTAGAAGTCTCCAGCTAGTGAGAGGCTTTCAAAAACAAAGGCGAAATATGTTTGTTTGATTTGTTGTTGTTGTTGTTTTCAGATACAGGCAAGCAGGAAGAATTCATCCCAGGCAGATCCACCTTCCAATAAATGTTAAAGGAAGTTCTTGAGGCAGAAAGAAAGTGACACCTGATAGAATTCAGGATCTAGATAAAGGAATGATAAGCGCCAGAAAAGATAACTACGTGAGAAAATGTGTGACTTGTTTCGTACTATTTACATACCTTTAAAAGATAACTAATGATACAGCAAAAATAGTAGCAATGTGGTGTGGGGTTTGTAGCGTATGTAAGAAGTAAGATGTATCAGGAGCATACAGGGGAGAGGTAGCACAGAAATACAGAAATATATTCTGGCAAAATATATTCTGGCAGTAGAAATATTGTCAGATTTCTATATTAATACTACACATGAAATAATATGGCAGCCGCTGAAAGTAGACTGTGGTCAGTTTAAGATGTACACAATAAGCTTAAGGCAACCACCAAACTAACAAAACAAGGAGTTAGTGCTGAAAAGGCAGCACAGGAGATAAAACCACATCATGAAAAGCACTAAATTAGTCAAAAAGAGCATCAAAATAGGGAAACAGGAACAAAAAGATAGATGGGATGAACAGAAAATAATAGCAAGATACTGGGTGTAAACACAACTGCATCAAAGATCACATTAAATGTAAATGATCTAAAATACTCCGCTTAAATGGAAGAGATTGTCGGTCTGAATAAAATCCCCGAGCCCAACCACGCGGCATATATAAGAAACTCACTTTAAACGTAGAGACATTATTAGATTAAATGTGAAGCGGTGGGAAAAGATATATCATGTTTACATTAATCGTGAGAAAGCTGAAGCGCTGTATTAACATCAGAACAGATACATATAGAAGATGTGTAAAACACTGGTAACCAACGAGATATAATTTACATTTGTACAATGCTCCATCCCCCGCAAAGGAAATGTAGATCATTTTTTAGTATACATGGAATATTTGCCAACCATATGCAAACCCATGAAACATATCTCAATACAGTAAAAAAATTTGTCACACAAGGTATGTCTTCAGACTACATTAAATTAAATTAGAAATCAGTAATGGAAAGATTAACCCGGAAAATCCTCCTATATTTGTAAATAGATAAGATACTTTCAAGTAATGATGAGTCAACAAAGAAATCATCAAAGAAAATAGAAAGTGTTTTGAACACACCATATACCAAACTTTATGGGCACACGAAATGAACCATCACAGTGAGTGAGTCCTTTTTGTGGGGGCCAGGGAGGACATCCTGGGGGCCTCACTCTCACAGAATGACTCCTTGAGGCCCTTGTTCCCCACTCAGGGCACAGGTGTGGAGACTAGAGTCTGGGACCCTTGAACTTACATAAAAATACTGTGTCTATGCACAAAGCCTATTGCCTATTTTGAGTAGAGGCTTTGTAGCTTTCACCAGATTCTCAAAAGGATGTGTGACTCTTAAAGGGTGAGGACCACAGCCTCTGGGGAAGGGGGGTTACGTGAACCAGGTCATGATTTCCTGGATGGGGTGTCTGTCACTGTCTCCAGCTCTGAGACCCATCTGTGCATCTCTGCAGTGCCTCTGGCCATCTTGGGGAAACTGTTCTGCAATAGTCGAAAATTCAGTCTGCACCCAGCTTTGGTGGCCTCTGGTCATTAGCACGAAAGGCCAGGACAAGAATCTCCGTCCTGCAAAAATGGTTCCACGCGTGACTCTTCCAATGGCAAAGTGTCCGCAGGAGCAGCTCAGTCTGATTTCTCACCGCTTTTCAGCTACGGTTTCTCCGGTAAATGTGAAGCGGTGGGAAAAGATATATCATGTTTACATTAATCGTGAGAAAGCTGAAGCGCTGTATTAACATCAGAACAGATACATATAGAAGATGTGTAAAACACTGGGTAACCAACGAGATATAATTTACATTTGTACAATGCTCCATCCCCCGCAAAGGAAATGTAGATCATTTTTTAGTATACATGGAATATTTGCCAACCATATGCAAACCCATGAAACATATCTCAATACAGTAAAAAAATTTGTCACACAAGGTATGTCTTCAGACTACATTAAATTAAATTAGAAATCAGTAATGGAAAGATTAACCCGGAAAATCCTCCTATATTTGTAAATAGATAAGATACTTTCAAGTAATGATGAGTCAACAAAGAAATCATCAAAGAAAATAGAAAGTGTTTTGAACACACCATATACCAAACTTTATGGGCACACGAAATGAACCATCACAGTGAGTGAGTCCTTTTTGTGGGGGCCAGGGAGGACATCCTGGGGGCCTCACTCTCACAGAATGACTCCTTGAGGCCCTTGTTCCCCACTCAGGGCACAGGTGTGGAGACTAGAGTCTGGGACCCTTGAACTTACATAAAAATACTGTGTCTATGCACAAAGCCTATTGCCTATTTTGAGTAGAGGCTTTGTAGCTTTCACCAGATTCTCAAAAGGATGTGTGACTCTTAAAGGGTGAGGACCACAGCCTCTGGGGAAGGGGGGTTACGTGAACCAGGTCATGATTTCCTGGATGGGGTGTCTGTCACTGTCTCCAGCTCTGAGACCCATCTGTGCATCTCTGCAGTGCCTCTGGCCATCTTGGGGAAACTGTTCTGCAATAGTCGAAAATTCAGTCTGCACCCAGCTTTGGTGGCCTCTGGTCATTAGCACGAAAGGCCAGGACAAGAATCTCCGTCCTGCAAAAATGGTTCCACGCGTGACTCTTCCAATGGCAAAGTGTCCGCAGGAGCAGCTCAGTCTGATTTCTCACCGCTTTTCAGCTACGGTTTCTCCGGAAGTCACGTTTACAGATGTGGGAGTGGGACCGTAAAGAAGGCTGAGCACTGAAGAACTGATGCCTTCTAACTGTGGTGCTGGAGAAGACTCTTGAGAGCCCCTTGGACTGCAAGGAGAACCAACCAGTCAATCCTAAAGTCAACCCACCCTGAGGATTGATTGGAAGGACTGATGCTGAAGCTGAAACACCAACATTTGACCATCTGCTGCAGTGAGCTGACTCATTGGAAAAGACGCTGCTGCTGGGAAAGATTGAGGGCAGGAGGAGAAGGGGTGACAGGGGCTAAAATGGTTGGATGGCATCACCGACTCAGTGGACATGAGTTTGAGCTGCAGTCCACGGGGTCATAAATGGTCAGACATGACTTAGCGACTGAACTGTTCAGCACCAAGGAGAAACATGGGGCTGGAGGTGGTCACGTCTTTGGCCCGGGGGCACAGGATGAGCCCTCTGGCCTGGGCCCCTCTTTCTTGGGGATCCCAGGGAAGCTGTCTGGGTGCCTCGGCCAGACGGCAGCTCCTACTACCTGCTGACTGTCACATTTTTGCTCAGGAGGTGTTGACTCAGAGCACAAAGCCCTGCTTCAAAGGTCAACTTCCACTGGAGTCCATCCCAAGGCTGACGACCCAGCCTATCTAGACATGCCCTGGGGGCAGGGAACGACCCGCCTGGGGGAAGGAGAGGTCAGGCCCGGAACCCCCTGGTCCACAGACGCCAGCTTCCTCAGACCCCGGCCTGGGGTCCTTTGGGTCTGCAGGACCTGGAGTGGCTGGCACACGAGCGTCCCTGGAGCGGTGCTGACCTTTGTCTCCCTGCCCCAGGTCCAGCCATCCTCCACCTCCAACCCTGTTTCTCTGCCCCAGGAGGCTCATGGCTACCGGCTTCCTGGCCTGTGGGTGACTGCTGAGCTCAGCCAGTGGGAGACGCCAACGACAGCTGAGGGCGAGTGAGGAGAGAGGGGCTGGCGCTGTTCCTGCCGGGCTCGGGGCAGCAGGGGCCCACATTTCCCCAGGGCCACGGCTCCTGTGTGGCCCCTCCTGCGGCCCCTTCTCTGGGCGCTATGACTGCTCCCTCTTGGCCCCAGGGCGGCACCCGGGAGCTTCATCATCTTTCACCTCTGTTCCCACCGAGCCCCTCCATTACCCAGGGGTCATGGTTGGGGTTAGACACCTAGGGTGTCTGCTTCCAGGAAGGTGACACACGTGTTGCTGTACCAACACTAGTCACAACAGCAACAGCAGCAAGTGTCATCCCTTTCAGGGCGCTTACCATGGGCCCCGGGGCCCTTTATTTAATTAATCCTTTGACCAACTGATAGTTGGTACTCTGGCTAACTCCCATTTCACAGGTGTGGAGAGTGAGGCACAGTGGAGGGAGGAGGCAGAGCACAGGGTCAGGATTCAGGAAGCTGGGCAGGGCTGCTCTGAGGTTGGGGAGGGGGAGGTGTTGGGAGCACACCCACTCTTGCACAAAATGTCACACCTGGAGCTCCTACAGGTGTCCTGTTGGGGCCCAAGGCTCTGGGCTCGGAGAGATGATGGTCCTGACCCTCCCGGCTCTGGACCCTTGGTGGTGGGCCCTGGACACCCAGATCCTCGCCTTCGGCCAGACCCACGCGGCTCATACACCATCTGCCAGCCGTGGCGGGGTTGTCGTTGGCAGAAGCTTGACCCCGGTGGCCTATAAAACATTGCCCGAAAGTTACCCCGGCCTCCGAGGGACGTGCCTGTCACTCCCTGTCTCCTTGCTGCTCGCACGGAGGGCTGAAAAGGAAAGCTGGTGCTCCCGGGAGCAAGAGTGCAAGCTAAAAATGCTCCCAATAAACAGGCAAACCGGGTCAGGGGTCAGCAGCCCTTGAGAAAGCAATTCTGGGGGCACAAAGGCCAGTCATAAACTTATGGCCTCAAATTTGGGCTCGTTGCCCAAAGAACTCAGTGCCAAAGATAAAGGCAGGCAGAGTGTTCTGCTGGACGAGGGCGCCAGCAGCCGCTGCAGCGAGTCGTTAACCTCGGCCGCCTGCACCTTGCCGGGGCCCAGCACCTCCTGCCTGCCTTCCTGGAAAGGGCCCCGGGGCCGTGACCCAGGAGTCGGGTACTGAGCCAAGACGGCTGCCCCTGCCCCTGGGTGGTTTATGGTCTGCACCAGGCTGAGCAGCTGCGGAGCGGCCGTTAGGTGATCGGCCTCAACTCCCAGGACCCGGTCTTCAGGGCAGGGGCGGCAGGGCGACCATCTCTGCCTTCGAGATCAGGATTTCAACTCTGAATAAATCCACCGGTTTTTATTCCACTGGTGGGTCTTCGATAACCTTAGAAAGGCTCTCAGACCTTCCGGAGCCTCCGCAAGGTAAATCACGGAACTCCGCTCAGTGTCCCGGGGCAGCCTGGATGGGAGGAGAGTTCGGGGGAGAATCGCTGTTCTTGGGCTCAGTCGTGTCCAACTCTGAGACCCCGTGGATTGTAGGCGCCTCGGTTCCTCTGTCCATGGAATTTTCTAAGCAGGAACACTGGAGTGGGTTGACATTTCCTGCTCTAGAGGAACTTCCCGACTCAGGGATCAAACCCACGTCTCTTGCACCTCTTGAGTTGGCAGGTAGACCCTGTTACCGCTGAGCCACCCAGGAAGCCCCTCGGGGGAGAATGTATACATCTATATTCATAAGGCTGAGTTTTTTCGCTGTTCATCTGAAACTATCACAGCATTGTTAATCAGCTATATTCTAATACAAAATAAAAAGTTAAAAAAAAATTAAATGAGGGCAATAGCAGAGCCTTCTTCTGGGCTGAGAAGGTTCCAGAAGATTCTGGAAGATAGTGTGCTTAGCACAGAGCCTGGCTCACAGGAGGCACCGACGATCCACACTTGGGTCTGTTACTGGTGTGGCTGTGGTTTGGTTGATCTCCCTAGTCCTGAGGTTGTTGCTGTTGCGTGCTAAGTTGCTTCAGTCGTGTCCGACTCTTTGCAACCCTGTGGTGGACCGTAGCCTACTAGGCTCCTGTGTCCATGGGATTTTCCAGGCAAGAATAGTGGAGTGGGTTGC
Source organism: Madoqua kirkii (assembly GCA_006408675.1). Taxonomy (NCBI): domain Eukaryota; kingdom Metazoa; phylum Chordata; class Mammalia; order Artiodactyla; family Bovidae; genus Madoqua; species Madoqua kirkii. The sequence goes on along the minus strand of SJYC01017697.1, from coordinate 46,936 downwards.
CATGCCCTCCTCCAGGGGATCTGCCCGACCCAGGAATCAAACTCACGTCTCTTAAGCCTCTTGCATTGGCACGTGGGTACTTTACCCTAACGCCACCCCAGAAGCCCCTTGGGGGAGAATGGATACATGTATATTCCTATGGCTGAGTCTCTCTGCTGCTCACCTGAAACTATCACAACGTTGCTAATCGGCTATATCTCAATAGAAAGTAAAAAGTTAAACAAACAAAAAAAACCAGGGGCAATAGCAGAGCCTGCTTCTGGGCCATTGGGAAGGTTCCAGAAGAAGCTGGAGGACAATGTGCTTAGCACAGAGCCTGGCCTTGGGAGGCGCATATGCCCCACACTTGGGTCTGTTATTGGCACGTCTGTCGTTTGGCAGTCCTGAGGCTGAGGGACAGGAAATCAGGACAGAGCACAAAGGCTGGTCGCCGGGTGGGGGGGCGCGCCGAGGGTCCGCTCTTTGTCTCTCTGGCTTTCCCTCTCATTAGTCTGTTTAACGAGCTGGAACGGCAATTAGGCACACGCTCCCTCCCCAGGGACCCCGGCTCTCTGGAGCCAGAGTGCAGGGCGGCCGGGGCCAGGAAGGGGGCCCCGGACTCCCCTTGGAGCAGGACATGGGCCTACGAAGTCAGGCACAGCCGGGGCCTGTGGGGGTGACAGCTGGGCTGCACGGGCTGAGCGGGTCCCAGAGTCAGCTCCCTCTCAGCGCACCCCCAGATCTGCAGGTAACAGGTGCTGTAGTGCGTTCAGCTCACATCAGGGGGGATTTCTATTTGTGGGGAGGGCTTCGGGGCAGCAGACTGAGGGGAAGGGCCCCGGCTCAGGCAAACTGTTGCAAAGTGGAGGTGAACTCTTTTTACTTAGATGGTGTGTTTATTCGGAGCTGTTGGTGGGGACTGGCAGGGCAAAGGCCACCCTCATGGGCACCAGAGAGCCCTGGCAGGCTGGCGGCCCATCCTGTGTGCGTATACACTCACGTCTGCATCAGAAATGCAAGTGTCAGGGCATGCCGCTGGATCTGGTTTGCGCTTGGGGGCATTTCACCGCGGAGCTTACTGGAAGCTGCTGAAAGTGTGAAGCTGAGCAGCAGGGAGTGTCAGTGGCTCCGTGCTCTGCAAGACCCGGCCTCCCCAGAGAGCTCCCGCTGGAAGGACGTGATGCTGCGGCTGCTCCAGCCTTCCTACCCCAAACGCTGAACACAACCGGTGCTTTTAAAAGCCAAGTTTGCACAGGACCTCACAGCTTGAGTCTGCAAGTTCTGTCCTGGCTCTGGGTCCGCCGTAGGCAGACCATGGGGTGGGGCCATGGAAGGCAGGCCCCCTTTGGGGATCCTTGTTGGGAAGGTTTGGAGGTAGGGCTCTGCAGGCCTTGGACCGGGGGCAGACTTTGGCTGAGGCTAGTAGGGGTGTGTCCGGGAATGCCGGGTCATCCATCACCTGAGAGATGCTAGGGAAAGAGAAGGGTCCCGCCCTTGTCCAGCCAGCTGGATTTCAGCAGAGATGCTCTGGATCGCAAGCCTCCCAGCGTTTCTGGTTTTCCAAGAGGAAAGGTCCCTGTGGTTTCTCTTAGATCCTAGAAGGATGCTTACCCACGGCGAAGTGTGGTGCACCCACGGGGTTATCTCCAGCCAGGAAACCAGCACAGGCTTGGGGACGGAGACTTTCCTCCGAGCCTCTCAGCGCATCACATTCGAGCTCGATTGGCAATTAGCAAATGTCACAACCCCTCCTCTCGTCCCGTGGCTGTTTCAGATGTCAGATTCCTGCCAAGCTTCGCATCTTATTCTAAAACCTCTTTCCAGGAGACTCGGGGGAAATTAACATTGTGCCAAATGAAGGAAACCCCCTCGGAGCCTGAGCGGGACGCGTCCTCCCGGGGAGACCAGTGAGCTGCCGGAGGGCTCGGGCTCACATCAACAGCGCAGGATTGACTAGTGCACGGCGAACTGTGGGAGCATGAGAGGCCGTGCCCACCTCCAGTGCCTTTGAAACCGGGGTCCCTAGCCGCAGTGCCGTCCCTTACCCACCAGGTCCACGCTGGGGCTGCAGGAGTCCCGGCCTCCTCCTTCTGTCTCCAGGAGGCCTCTCCCCAAACTCTGGAGGTGAAGCTCAAAATGAACTGTGCTTGGGACAGGGGAGGGGCTCACGTGATGAGGCAAAGCCGCCCCCGCTCCTACCCGCTGACATTTGTCGAGCGATTCTGTAGATCAGGGGCTGGGCTTTTCACTTTGCCTGCGATAGGTTTCCTTTAACCCTACCGAGGACGCTGCCGGACAGGTTCTGATCTTGACTCCGTTTCTTGGATGAGGAGACAGAGGCACAGAGGTGGTTACCCTGATGGGTGCCCGAGAAGGGTATCCCAGGGGGCACGGCCCCAGCCCCCTGGGCTCAGAAGTTCTCCATGGGGCCCTCGATCCTGCATTTCTCATGCCTTCCCAAGGGATGCAGAGTCTGGGGGTCTGCCAAAGAATAAGGAGACCCTAGGTCTGATCCCCGGCTAATCAATCTCTAAAGGGCCAAGAGGAGATGCCCGTGTCGCCCCTTCTTCAAGCCGGCTTAGGGGCAGCCCGGCCTATTCTGGGGAGGTCCCAGGGTGGGTCAGGAGAAGCTTTAGACACAGGTGAGCATGAGTGTAAACGTCCCATTTACTGGATGAGGCAAGTGAAGCCCAGGGAGAGAAAGGGGCTTCCTAAAACCCACAGCAGGGCTAGACTCAGTGTCCAGGTGACCCCAGATCCAGCGGGAGTGGGAGGTACCCCAGAGCAGACCAGAGCACCCCATTGCTCTCAAACAAAGGTGGCTGAGAGCCTGCCCCAGGTTATAGCTGGTGTCAGCCCCCCTTGGAAGCGCCTCTGGGAAAACTGTCCCCAAAGGGAAGAAGGCCGCGTGGCCCTCTGCCACCACGAGATGGCACTGTGCCGCGGGGCTCGGGGTTCGCTCTCTTTATTTGCAACCTAAGAGGAGGGACCAGGGATCTCCTCACCGGCTGAAGGGAATCCTGTCGTCTCGGCGCAGAGGGCAGGAGATGCCCTCCCGTGTGGGCATCCTGTGTGAGTGTGCGGGTGTGCGCATACCTGCGTGTGTGGGTCTCTGCGTGATGGTGTATGCTCTCGGGTGTCTGTGCGACTCTGTGTGTGGACGTGTGAGTGTGTGCGCACACACACACACCTGTGTGGTCCAGCCTGTGCCCGTGCATGTGTGCATGTTCACTTGCTTGGTGTAGGCTCCCCTGCGTACCTGTGTTCATGTGTGTGTGGTACCATTGTGTGAGTGCAGATGTGTGTGCACCTGCCTACACAGATGTGTGTTTGTGTGTGTGGTGCACGTTCTGGTCTTGTGCACACGTTTGCCTTGTGCTTACGTGTGCACATGTATGTGCTTGGTGCACACTCACTTGTGCATACCTGCGCACCTGTGTGTGCATGTGTGTGCAGTGTCTGTGTGCATGTGTGTATGTGTGCATGTGCACATGGTGTGTGCATGTGTGTGTGCTTGCGTCTATACGCGTGTGTGTCTGTGTGTGTGGTGTGCATGTGTATGTGTGATGTGTGTCTGCGTGTGCGTGGTGTGTGTGGTGTGTGTGGGGGGGTTGTCTGTCTGTGGTGTGTGTGGTGTGTGTGTGTGTGGGTTGTCTGTGTGTCTGTGGTGTGTGTGGGGGGGTGTGTGCATGTGTCTGTGTGTGTGTTCCTGCGTGTGCATGTGTTCCTGCGCGTGTGTGCGTGCGTGTACGTGTGTGTGTGTGTCTGTATGCATTAGTGTGCGGGACGCAGGAGCCCTGCATCCTCTCCTCAGCTGCCCTTCCCCTGCCCTTCAGCTGGTACCTTTATTCTTTAGGACTTTGCTCAGAGACCGGGTCCCTGGGTGAGAGACTGCCCGAGGAGGGCTGGGGCAGGTCTCCTGTGCTGACCTCGCTTGGCTACACTCTGAACTCCCTGCGGTCAGGTTGTTGGTGTTCAACGGGATCCCAAATTTGGGCCCAGAACCTGGCCTCTACTGGGCGTTTTGACTTCATGACCGGCAGATGCTGAGTACTGAGTGATTCTTCCCATCTGCTCCTTCCTGTCCCAGCAATTTCTCTTTTTGGGGAGTGGGGGTGAGGTGGGGTCTTAGGGCAAATGCCATAACGTTTTATTTTAGGATTTACAGCTATAAGAGGCTTCCCTGGTGGGTCAAATGTAAATAATCTGCTTGCAGTACAGGAGACCTGGGTTCAATCCCTGGATCAGGGAGATCCCCTGGAGAAGGAAATGGCAACCCACTCCAGCATTCTTGCCTGGAATTTCATGGACAGAGGGGCCTGGAGAAACAGTCCATCGGGTGGCAAAGAGCTGGACATGACTGAGTGGCTAACACTTTTACTTTCACAGCTTTAAGAAGAGTAATCTCATTTGCTATATTCTAATATCAGTGTTTTAATAGCTTAAAAATGATGATTTGTTTTTTAATAGTACAAAATGTTTTGGGAATCATACAGTATGGAATTGGTACCATACTTCTAATTCACAGGTAAGAAAAATATCCTAGCAGTCTCTGAGGTCATTTAATTATTTTGACAGCTTTCGGGGCTAGGTTCTATGAATAACTTATCTTATGATGGGGAAACTGAGGCTCAGAGAGGTCAAGTGACTCACCCTGAAGCATCAGCTAAGATGTGGAGGGCCGGCATCCAAGCCAGGATCTGGATCAGTTTATGGGGTGAAATGAATGAAGAATTTCATTAGTCAGACTGTTTTTCATCAGGAGATGCTTCTTCCACCTCCCGGTTGCAGTAGGGGCGGGCCTTCTCCAAAGCCCCCTGCTCCGGGAAGCCTCTCTGGCCCTGTTGCAGCAGACAACACCCCTGCTCCTGCAGCCTGCGGGGGTGCCCCTGGTGGCTCCGGGGAGCAGGGGTGGTTTACAAGCCTATGAGTGGGAAGCTAGGGGTTTGGGAAATGATCAGCCCCTTCGAGACTCAAGCCTATCGGGAGCTCTAGCTGCTGGGGTAACACAGGTGCCGGCAAGCTTCCCCCAGCTCCAGGGCTTTGCTGGCGTTGACACTCTGCTGTAGCTCAGGTCAGAGCTTGAATCAGGGCCAGACAGCATCGCGTCCACACCCGCCCGATACTGAACACGGTTCCTTCCCCAAACCCTCCGCGTGCCCGTCACAAGGCAGGCTTGTGCCGAAATGAACAAGCATGGTGAAAATCCTTGCCCTGCGGTTCCCCGGGTTCCAGCAGTGGGCCGCTCAGCAGCTGGAAGCCCCCGTCTCCCTGGAAGGGAGCAGCTGCCCCCATCTGGCCTGGTCCACGCTGAGCCCTCAGACATCTAGAGACCAGAAAGGACAGTTAGGCCCCAGCTTCGCCCAGAGCTCGCATCCCTCTCTCCCCCTAGCTGGGATTATCCTTGGGTTCATGTGGGCATGAGGGAGTCATGGGACTAAGTCCTTATCTTCTTTCCAGAGGAACTGTCCATGGCTGAGCTCTATGTGTGGCCCCCAGGCGGGCCCTCTCTTCTGAGGGCCCATCGAGTTGGCCATCCCGGCCTCGAGCTTGAGGGAAGGGCTGTGGGTCTGTCCCTCTATCAACACTGATGCAGTCTGGCTCTCATGGATATTGGCCCCTCCTCGCCATCCCAGAACCGTCAAAAGGGTGGTTATCCCGGGGCCTGCAAGATCCAAAGTCTGCCCTGACTCAAGTGCTGTCTCCCCATCTGTGAAACAGAAGTCGCAGTGGTTTGTAAGCCCCAGACTGTGAGCCTCTGGGCGCGCAGATGCTGGGTCCCTGTGTGCTGACCATCGGTGGGATGATGGGAAGTGAAACTGACAGTAAGGTGAGGGCACGGTGGGCTTGCCGGCAGACTCAAGGGCAATCACGGAGGTGGTTTCATCCTAGGCTTTAAACAAAACAAAGACAAAGCAAGAAACAAAAATCTCCCCCTAGGATCTCCTGTAAAAGCCATCCAGAATGTCTACAAACAGCCTCCGGAGCTCAGTCCTGGGTGGTGCAGCCCCGTGCCTTCCCCTGCTGGCCCTCTCACCTCTGTGCTCAGGTCGGCGTCACGCGCCCGCCATGCCCTCCCCACCTCTGGAGCCCGCCTGCCCTGAGAGGCTGTCCCGCCCCAGGGCTCAGACCCTGCTCGCACCTTTGGAGTTGTGTGTCTGTGTGTTTCTGCTTCAGGACCACACTGGCACGAATCTACTAGGATTTGGCAGAGAGTCGGCACTTATTAGACGCCTGTGGATGGAACGAGGTCTGGGTTTGGGGAAATGTCTCACAACCCAGAACATTCTATATCCCACACTCTCTCCAGATACCTCCTGGGAGAAAAGACCGGGCTTGGGAGTAGGTTTTGGGCCACAGCAGGAGGGCCTTCCCTCCAGGACCCAGGGATGGTGGAGGATAATGGATTTAATCGTGATGGTGGAGAACCCTACAAAGTCCTGTTTGGTAACTGCTCTGGGCCCTTGGAATGTCCCAATTGGTATAAATGAATGGTTTGGCGATAGCAAGGGCTGTGAGGTCTGTCTCTGGATGTAAAGGAGGAGACAGGCTAAACTCAGATGCATTCTGACCCCAGACTCAGAGGCATTAATTACTTAGATAATAAGTATTAAATCAAAGGCCTGGCTTCAGAAATTAAACTCAGATTAGCCCCTTGTTCTACTTCCTGTAAAATCAAAAACATTTGGTCGGAGACTGGACACCCGGAAGGGGTGAGCCTTCTGGGGAGAGGGCAGCTAATCCTCCCGCCCCGGCCGCCCTCGCTGCCCGGGATAGAAGCACCAGGCTCTGGACACGTCTGCGCCAGTGGCCTCTCACCATTGAGCTCCTGCGTATGGCCAGGGCTGGAGGCAGGAGCATCTGGAATATAGTGGGGAGGAAAGACCCCAGCGAGCACTTTCCAGCCTGGATTTGGTCATGCAGGTGGAACCTCTGAGCCAAGGGAGTTTGAGGAAGAAGCAAGAACGGTTTGTCTAGGTGAGAAAGACCAGGGATGCCTCCTGGTTCAGTTCGGGCCTCTCCAGATACGGGACTTTAGCTGGGAACAGTCAGAGGGGCCTCCCTGGTGATCCTTTATGACATCATAGCCCGTGTTTTATGCTCCCAGCTCATCTTGATTGGACCCCTGAATTTGCCAAGCCCTTGTAGTATTTCCAGGCTGCTGATTTGAACTTGCTTCCCACCTGAAAAATGTCTGCTGTTGGTCAGTTGCTAAGTCATGTCCAGCTCTTTGAGACCCAGTGAACTGCAGCACATCAGGCTTCCCAGTCCTTCACCATCTCCCAGAGTTTGTTCAAATTCATGTCCATCGAGTTGGTGATGCCATCCATCCATCTCATCCTCTGTCGGCCCCTTCTCCTCCTGCCCTCAATCTTTCCCAGCATCAGGGTCTTTTCCAGTGAGTCAGTTCTCATCAGGTGACCAAAGTATTGGAGTTTTAGCTTCAGCATCAGTCTTTCCAAAGAATATTCAGCATTGATTTCCCTTAGGATTGACTGGTTTGATCTCCTTGCAGTCCAGGGGACCCTCAAGAGTCTCCTCCAGCACTACAATTCAAAAGCATCAATTCTTCTGCACTTAGCCTCCTTTATGTTCCAACTCTCACATCTGTACATGACTACTGGAAAAGTCACAGCTTTAACTATGTGGATCTTTGTCGGCAAAGTGATTCTCTGCTTTTTAATATGATGTCTGCCTTCAGCACAAAGGTCCAAACTTCTTTGTGAACCTCAAAGCCCATAGGAGCACTGTCCTGAGATCTGGAAAGAGGGGCTCTTGCCCCAGGCCCTACACCTTAAAAGGCCTCTGGAGATGGTTGACTGGTAACCCCCCAAAAGACATGGAACCTTGGAATGTGGTCTTATTTAACACAGAGGTCTTTGCTGATGGGATTGAGATAAGGCTCCAGAGCTGAGGGTTTCCCCGGTGGCTCAGATGGTAAAAAATCTGTCTGCAACGAGGGAGACCCAGGTTCAATCCCTGGGCCAAGAAGATTCCCTGGGGAAGGGAATGGCAACTCACTCCAGTATTCTTACCTGGAGAATTCCACGGACAGAGGAGCCTGGTGGGCGAGAGTCCACAGGGTCACAAAGAGTTGGACACGACTGAGTGACTAACACTTTCTGAAGTCGTCATGGATCACTCAGGTGTGCCTGAAATCTGACAATGGGTGTCTTTATAAGAGAGAGCAGGCAGAAAGGTCCTCGCAGACACGGAAGGAAGAAGGCCACGTGAGCACAGAGGCTGGAAGGGTGCAGCCTTGGACCCCAGAAGATGGGAGCAACAGGACGGATCGGCCCTGGGAGCCTCCGGCGGGACCACAGTCCTGCAGCGCCCCGAGTCTGGACGTCTGGGCTCCACTCCGAGAGAGAATTCATCCGCGTCTTTAACCCCGCCCAGTGTCTGGTCTCTTGCACTGATTCTCGTCTGCGCAGGTGGTTGGGGCCGGGCCAGAGGCTCAGAGCAGGGAGCACACTGCCGTGAGCAACAGACTTCTTCCTGCGCGCCCTTCCCTCTTCCCTACAGCGGGACGACAGCGGCGTCTGCCTTGCAGGGCTCTGGAGGACTAAACGGTCTCATCGCGTCGAGCATCCCGGGCACTCTCGGCATCTACGCGGTGCGCTACTTGCTTAGCCGTTACGATGATGGTTTCTCTCTTTTCACTGTGAGGAAGAATTTATTTATAACTGATTCCAGGAACTCAGCAAGATATACAACAAAACAACTCCTCTGTCTCTTAACGGTTATGACTTTTATAATTTGCCCAGTCACTTAGCGGTAGGTGGCGAGCTCATATTTGAAGCCAGGTCAGCCAGCCGACAAAGCCCATGCTCTTGAAGCTTTTGTTGGGCTATGAAAATGGGTAAAGTGAATGGGCCCCCTAACAGGCCTGGAGTGTTATCCTGAGTGGAGTTCAGGAACGGCCTGATCCAGGAGTACAGGGACTCTGTGCAATGCGCAGCTGCCGCCTCGGGACTTTGAGTACCTGCTTGGTGCAGAGCAGGTACTAGTAAGTCAGCTTGGAAAGAACTGGTGATGAGCGATCCTTATCCCCTCTCGGGAGGCTGGAGTTTTGGTCCAGCCAGCCTTGCCTCAGTGGGACCGGGGCAGAGATGGGGGTCTCTTGCGCACATTCATGCCTGAGGCAGGGGTGGGATGTCTTTGAAGGAATGTGGGAGACGGGCCGTAGAATATGGCCGGGGAGGTCAGCCCTCATGCCTGAGCCTTCGGAGGCGGTGATGTTGGCAGCTTGGTCCGGATTTTCATCCAGCTACAGAGCAAGGCCAGAGAATTTTCCAGAACCCCAGGCCAGTGACTATACAATCCCACAGCAGGGCAGCCCTGGCCCGTGAGTTCCTGGGGGCAGAGCTGGCCACCTGGAAGCCAGAGGGGTGGCAGGTTTGTCTGGCAGGCCTCAGAGGCCAAGGGTGACGGGCGGTGGCACGGCTGTGGTGCCCTGCATTTGGAAAGATCACTGGGTACCATTGAGGGCGCTGTTAGTGGGTGGGGGCGGGGGATAATTTTAGATCAAAAGCACCCAAAATAGCTCACTTCCCTTTCTGCAGGGCCCAAGGGAAGGACAGGAATCTCCAAGTATGGGGAGGGGGCAACGTGCAGTGGGAGGCGGATGACAAAGCACCCGGTTTTCCCATCTTTTTGTCTTCAGCTTCTCTGTCTGTGAAGAAGCAGGTGAGGATCCATCCTGCCTGCCCAGTCTTGGCATCTCAGATGCCCAGGAAAGGACTTGATCAGCTCTGAACAGCGGAGGCATCTCTGTCGGGGTCAGGACTCTGAGCAGGGAGGTAGGCTGCAGGGCCAGGTACGGCTGGGAGGGCCCAGGCCCTCTGTGCCCCAGCTTCTCTTGAGACCCTACCTAGAGAAGGCCTTGGGACCCATCACTGTTGGCTTGGCATTTTCTGCTTTTCAAGTCCCTTTGAGAACCCCTGTTCCTTCTCTTGTGAAGCCCCTGCCTTCAGGGACAGGCTTTCGGGCTGAGGCCCTTGCTCTTGGAAGATGCCTGGTTGGTCATGGGGAGAGGAAGGCTCATAAAAGAAACCCTTCCCTCCCTTCTTGGGCCAGGGTCTCCGCGGGGCACCATGCCTGTGTGCCTGAGGCCGTCCCAATACCTCCCTTAACAACAACAACAAAAAACTCACCATTTGGTTCATCAAAGCCGTTTTGTCCTCGGCAGGGCTCAATTTGCACCTGGTTGCAGGTCAGTGAGCAGGCAGAGGAGGAGCTGGGATGGGTTTACGACGGGGCAGGCTGGGGGGCTCCGGACGCTGCAGAGTTGCCACCATTTGGAGCCCCCCTGCTGGGACTGCCTCTCTCTGTGGGCCTTGCCCCCACTGCACACAGGCCAGCAGGAGGGAGGTCTCTCTGGAGCCAGCTTCCAGGAGGCAGCCAGGGGTCCCAGACCTGGGAGGGGCGTTCAGGTGGGGATGGTGGCACCGCCTCCTGCCAGGAGGGGCCCCTGGGTTAGCGCTGGTCAGAGCCCTCTGCCCTCAGTCCCCATGGGACAGCTAGAGTGGACTTCCCCAAAGCAGGCTGGCTCACCATACCCCCAGCTTGTAGCCTTCCAGAACCTTCTATGAGGTGAGGATTCTGCCCGCGCCTCCTCTCTTGGCCTTGTCTCATCCCCTCTCCTCTGGCTCACAAGACCCCCACTCTGTCATCCCTGAACCCCCAACCCCCAGTTCAGTTATCACCTCTGCAGGTAGGTCTTCCTAGATTTTCTGGCTGGTCACTCCCTCCTAAGTCCCTCACAGCCCATCTCGCATGATGTGATCACCATCTGTCTTCCCAGCTGGACTCTGGGCTGCCTGGGGCAGAGACCCCACTGGAGTTTGCTCACCTCTGTGTCCCCACCCTCCTGGCCTGACTGGGGCAGAGCAGGATCCCCCATGAGTGTGCATTGGGTGGAGACAGGATGGTGGAGGGTGTTTGCAGGTGTCCTGGGTGAGCCCTGGGGCCCTGCTGCTGTCTGTCAGGCCGAGGGGGCCCCACCAGGACCCTCCTTCAGGGACCTCATCTCCCCCTCCCCCGCCCCCATTTCCCATCACAATGACAGGCATGGGCTCTGGGCTGGGGCAGCCGAGGCCCCAGGAGAGGAGACCGTGATGTACCCAGGGGCCAGCTGGTCCTGCCTGGACAGAGCTCTGCGTCCAGCCCGAGGGTCTTCCCTGTCCCTCCTCTACCACCAGGGCACCAGCCCAGCCTGTGTGATGAGGGTGGGGCTGTGTGGTTTACATGCAGACCCTGAGTGCAGGGCCTGGCTCTGGGCGTGTCCCAGTGGGACAGGGGCAGGATGGGAGAGGCCCAGCCCACAGGCGGCCCGTGGCCGCTCTGACAAATGGTGACAAGCTGGGTGGCTTCAAACCACACAAACCGATGTTCTCTTGTGTTTGTGGAGGTCAGAGTCCTCGGTGAGCTTCTGAGCAGGGTCTGTGCTCTTGCCTCTTCCAGCTCCTGGAGGCTGCCGGCATCCCGCGGCTGGTGGCCTCGTCCCTTTGACCTCTGCCTCCACCATCTCCGTCTCTGGCTTTGATCTCCTGCTTCCCTCCTGTAAGAATCCTTGTGATGACATTGAGCAGATAATCCAGGGTGATCTCCCCTTGGTTTCTTGTGCGTGGGTGCGTGCCAAGTCGCTTCAGTCATGTCTGACTCTTCATCACCCCAGAGACTGCAGACCCCCAGGTTCCTCTGTCCACGGGATTCTCCAGGCAAGATTTATCACCTCTGCAGGTAGGTCTTCCTAGATTTTCCTGGCTGGTCACTCCCTCCTAAGTCCCTCACAGCCCATCTCGCATGATGTGATCACCATCTGTCTTCCCAGCTGGACTCTGGGCTGCCTGGGGCAGAGACCCCACTGGAGTTTGCTCACCTCTGTGTCCCCACCCTCCTGGCCTGACTGGGGCAGAGCAGGATCCCCCATGAGTGTGCATTGGGTGGAGACAGGATGGTGGAGGGTGTTTGCAGGTGTCCTGGGTGAGCCCTGGGGCCCTGCTGCTGTCTGTCAGGCCGAGGGGGCCCCACCAGGACCCTCCTTCAGGGACCTCATCTCCCCCTCCCCCGCCCCCATTTCCCATCACAATGACAGGCATGGGCTCTGGGCTGGGGCAGCCGAGGCCCCAGGAGAGGAGACCGTGATGTACCCAGGGGCCAGCTGGTCCTGCCTGGACAGAGCTCTGCGTCCAGCCCGAGGGTCTTCCCTGTCCCTCCTCTACCACCAGGGCACCAGCCCAGCCTGTGTGATGAGGGTGGGGCTGTGTGGTTTACATGCAGACCCTGAGTGCAGGGCCTGGCTCTGGGCGTGTCCCAGTGGGACAGGGGCAGGATGGGAGAGGCCCAGCCCACAGGCGGCCCGTGGCCGCTCTGACAAATGGTGACAAGCTGGGTGGCTTCAAACCACACAAACCGATGTTCTCTTGTGTTTGTGGAGGTCAGAGTCCTCGGTGAGCTTCTGAGCAGGGTCTGTGCTCTTGCCTCTTCCAGCTCCTGGAGGCTGCCGGCATCCCGCGGCTGGTGGCCTCGTCCCTTTGACCTCTGCCTCCACCATCTCCGTCTCTGGCTTTGATCTCCTGCTTCCCTCCTGTAAGAATCCTTGTGATGACATTGAGCAGATAATCCAGGGTGATCTCCCCTTGGTTTCTTGTGCGTGGGTGCGTGCCAAGTCGCTTCAGTCATGTCTGACTCTTCATCACCCCAGAGACTGCAGACCCCCAGGTTCCTCTGTCCACGGGATTCTCCAGGCAAGAATTCTGGAGTGGGTTGCCATGCCCTCCTCCAGGGGATCTTCTTGACCCAGGGATCGAACCTGCATCTCTTGTGTCTCCTGCATTGGCAGGTGGGTTCTTTACCTTAACACCACCTGGGAAGCCCGCCCCCTTAGCTTCGTTTCAACCTTTATTTTGTCACATCCACAAAGTCCTCTCTGCCACGTAAGGTAATGTATTCTCATGTTCCTGGAAACAAGGTGTGGACATTTATGGGAAGGAGAGCTGCTTAGCTCTCTCCCCAGGAACTGAGAAGATGCCCAGCTGGCCGAGTCAGAAGGGCAGCAGCTCGCCTGGCCTGTGCAGGGACAGACTCCCCTGTGCCTGCTCCCTGGGTCTCAGAACAGCCCTCTCAGGTAGGGGCCACCATCGCTCACACTGTACAGGTGAGAAATCTGAAAAGAAACCAAGTTCAGCCAGAAAAGCGAGGGCTTGAGTCCAGCTAGCGGGTGGGGGAATCTTACCCCCAAACCTGCCTGCCACCTTGGTCTCACCCTGTGGCTGTCTACGCTTGGTTCTAACCTTAACTTTGAGAAACCTGCATTGATATGTGATACACGCACAGACACGTGCAAAGCTGGGTGACTCGCCTACACAGCCAGCGTCCTGATCAAGACAGAGCCACACCCCGCACCACGCCCCGAGGGTAACCGCTCCTGACTCCTATCAGCATATCTGAATTCTGCCTGTTTCTGCTTTCTATGAAGGAATCATCCAAAGTCTGTGCTCTGGAATCTGGCTTCATTAATCTCGGCATCTGTCTGATTGGCCCCTGTGTGGGCTGCAGGTCAGGAGCTCTCAAGGCTCCATGGATGCAGATAAACCGAGACACCAGGGCCCACCTGGTGCACTCTTCTCTTCAAGAGCTTTCGGGTGGAGTCCAATTTGGGGCTTTTCTAACCAAAGCTTCAGAGAACGCTTCAGCACATGCCTTTTGGGGTACGTATGCATGCGTTTTGATTGGATATGCACAAGAGCACACAGGCTGAACAGGGCTCTCCTCTCTTTAGCCTCATGGAGACACAGTTCACAGCTCACGCAATCCGCTGGTTAGACTGTGGATCCTGGTGAACTCAACGTCTTGTGCAACCATCGGCCCCTCTGATTTTCACCCAGAGCTTCTCTTCAGGATTGAAGTCTCCCTGCTGGCCTCTGACACCTTCCCTTCCAAGTAAAAGTGAGACATTCCATGCCTGCTGACCGAGCGCCAGCTGTATGCATGCGTGTTTGCTGAGTCGCTCAGTCATGTCTGACTCTTTGGGACCCTACGGACTCTAGACCTAGGCCATGCCCTCTTGCTATGCCATGCTCAGCCATTAATTCCAGTTTGAGCCAGTTTAATAAATAGCTAAATAAAGAAGCCGAGAACAGCTTCACAATTAGAGTGGGTTGCCATGCCCTCCTCCACAGGATCTTCCTGACCCAGGGATTGAACCTGCATATCTTATCTCCTGTATTGACAGGAGAGTTCTTTACCAGTAGCTCCACCTGAGAAGCCAGCTGTATACTCGGCAATATTCTAAAATCTAGTGACTCAGCGCAAATGGGAAGGTGGGGCCTTGGCTTCCTGGACTGTACATTCTGGAACGGCAGGCAGATAGATAGATGGGGCCACCTCAAACTGCAAAGAGTGCCTCAGAGTCAACAGTGAGGTGATGGGCAGAGGGTGTCCAGGGCTTGGAGGGTTCCTGGGGTGGGTACTGGGGTCGCCTGGCCCACCATGCGGGTGCTCACGCAGCAGCTGGGCAGCATGTACAGTGGGGGTGGGGGTGGGTTAGGGCGTGGATTTGAGGCAGAAATGGACTCACCAGCGGCAGCCAGGCCTGCAAGCCATGGGCGGCACATTCCTGGGTCTGGCGCTTTGAGCTGTGGGTCCGAGTGAGGCGGTGGGTTGGCAGAGCCTTTAATCAGGCCGAAATTGCTATGGGGGGTGCCCCAGGACACACACAGGAGGAGCCAGTAGGCTGGCTCAGCCATTAATTCCAGTTTGAGCCAGTTTAATAAATAGCTAAATAAAGAAACCGAGAACAGCTTCGCAATTAGCCTGGACTCCTCACTAAGTGGTAGGTGGATTCTCGTTTTCCTAAAATAAGTTCTTTCCGTTGCTTGGTGGCGATGCAGCCGGAGCCCTCCGTGGGATGAAAGCCCCTCCTGGCCGCTGGGACGCAGCCGCAGGGACCGCAGAGTCCCCCGGAGTGGGGGCGAAATGACCGAGTCCGGCTCAGGCGGATTTCCGTAGACAGAAAACACACAGGCTCGCTTCTCCGCGGGCAGCATGGCGACCAGTGAGCACTTGGGCCTGCCAGCTTATCAACCTCGAGCTGCTCCCTGGGTGCAGGAGGACCCCGGATGCCAGGGGACCCCTCAGGAGCAGACCTCCCTCCCTTCCAGACTCTCCCTGGCAAGCGATGTGGACGGTGGGGGCCTGCACCCAGGAAGCCACTCGCCATTGCCAGCAGCCCGGGACCCCTGAGCCTCGGTGGTCTGCTCTGTGAAATGGGCCCTCGCCCACAAGGCTGTGTGAGACAAGGTAGAGTGTGAAGCTCTCAGTGTGGCCTTGGTGCTTGGTGCCAGGTCTTGAGATGTGCTGATCACAGCCTCTTTTCATTAACCCTGGGATCCAGGGGCCAGCTTGGAAATCAGGCCTGAGCATAGAGAGGTGAGTGACTGGCCCAGCCTCATGCAGCACCAAAGACTTGTTTCCCCTCTCTTGTCTTGCTGCTGGTGGCTGGGGAGCAGGGTGGGGCGAGATGGGGCGTGAGTCGGCCGACCATCAAGACTGGTGGGGGTGAGGGGGGCTGGCATCGCCCTGGTTGCCTTGCAGAGACCACTCTCAGGCCCCGTCCAGCTGGGCCTCTGGGCCCACTTGGGCATGGCCATGCTGAGCTGTGCCCTCCTGAGCCACAATCAAGGCTGGAAGGTTCTGGAAGCTCCCGCAGTCACCGCAGCATGTTATCAGACATCCCAGCAAAGCGCCTACGAGATGTTTGTTGATAAGCTACTTATAAGTGGGGCGGAGCAGCGGTAATTAATGCCGAGGAGTGATAAGTGTTAAGTGCAGGAGTCGTCTGGGTGAACTTGGCCGAGAATCAGAAAGCCAGCGACAGCTGCCTCGGGCTCCTCCGCTTCCCAGGTCAGGCGCCCGCCCCTTTCCGCATCTTCAGTGCCGAGCACCATCTTTTCCAGTTGATTGGTATGCTTTTCAACAATTGATCAACTAATTTTAGGGCAGTTTGAAGTTTACACGGCAATAGAGCTGATGATGTGCAGCCTTCCAGACCCCTCAGAGCTGCCTATTATTCACATCTTGTGTGAGTGGGACACGTTTGTTACAGTTGATGAACCCAGACTGGTACACTGTTGTTGGTTAAAGCCCTGGGTTTACTAGGGTGATGGCACCCCGATCCAGTACTCTTCCTGGAAAATCCCATGGACGGAGGAGCCTGGTGGGCTGCAGTCCATGGGGTCACTAAGAGTGGACACGGCTGAGCGACTTCACTTTCACTTTTCACTTTCACGCACTGGAGAAGGAAATGGCCACGCACGCTAGTGTTCTTGCCTGGAGAATCCCAGGGACGTGGGCGCCTGGTGGGCTGCCGTCTCTGGGGTCGCACAGAGTCGGACACGACTGGAGCGACTCAGCAGCAGCAGGTCCTTGTGCTGTTATTCCCCTGAACTGTGCTCAGTGGAGTCTTACTCTTTGTGACCCCATGGACTATAGCCCACCAGGCTCCTCTGTCCATGGGATTCTGCAGGCAAGTACCCTGGAGTGGGTTGCTATTTCCCTCTCCGGGGATCTTCCTGACCCGGGGATGGAGCCCTTGTCTCCTGCGGTTCCTGCAGTGGCTGGCGGATTTTGTACCGCTGCACCGCCTGGGATTTCCCCAGGGTTTGCCAAAGTGTAGTAACACACAGATGGGGAAGGCGTGTGGTGCACGTCTACGTGTGTTCAGAGCAATCCTGGTGCACGAGGATCTGGGTCCAGGTGGTCCCGATGGACAGAGCCTGGCGGCTAAGCTTCCATCCTTATTTTCACGTCTCTCTTCACCTTTTAAGTGGACAACCTGCGTCCACTTGGTCCAGGGGCCAAGACTCTGGGCTCCTGATGCAGGGAGCCGGGGCTCAACCTCTGGTCAGGGAACTGGATCTTGCAAGCGGCAACCAAGACTCAGCGCAGTCAAGTTAATTAATTAAAAGAGTAAAATAGTGGCTGTTTAAAAATAAAGTGCATGACCTGTGGCCAGGGGACGGTTGGGTCTCACTGGTGTAATCAATCTGACCATCTCTGATTTTATTTGGGAGCATTTATAGATCACTACTATTCAGTGACGTCCGCAGAGGGGGTTGCGCTGAGGGACGCCTTGTTGGCTCTTTCCGTCTTCTGCTCTCTGTCTCTCCTTTCTTCTCGTTCTCCATCTGCTTATTAGCTTTACCTCTTGGTCTTCGTTCTGTTTGTTTAGCGCTTGCTTTGAAGTCTGTGTGTCCCCACCTAGCATCGCGTCACACGCAGCTTCACAGAGAGTAAGAAACTCGTTACAGAGCCCTCCCCCATCTCTCGTCCTCTAGCTTTCCTACAATTCCTTTTACATATTTTCTGACCCCACTCCCGCACCAGAATACGTCGCAATTATCTTTGCTTTAAGCAGCCACTTAAATATTTTGAGAAGATTTTTCTAAAGGGAAAAATTGTCTATTTGGCTTCATGAAAGGAACCGTTTTCTGGGTGCCTTGCCAATCCTCAGCAGTGTGACTTGATTTTAAGTTTATAACATTTGTGGAGGCAAAGGTTACACTTCAGTGGACATTCCTTTGAGACAGAGCATTGTCGTTCTTCAGTGCCTAAGTCGGGTTCGACTTTTTGTGAACCCAAGGACTGCGGCACGCCAGGCTCCTCTGTCCTTTACCGTCTCCGGGAGTTTGCTCAGACTCCTGTCCGCTGAGTCAGTGATGCCCTCCGAGCGTCTCATCCTCTGTCGCCCCTTCTCCCGTCTTCAGTCTCTCCCAGCATCAGGGTCTTTTCCAGCGAGTCGGCACTTTGCATCAGGTGGTCAAAATATTGGAGCTTCAGCTTCAGCATCAGACCTCCCAGTGAATATTCACTGTTGATTTCCTTTAGGAGGGACTGGTGTGACCTCCTTGCATTGTACACTTTATATAGTAATACTATTTAACATTAACTGAGCACCTACCGTGTGCCACGTTCTCTGCTCCATGCTTTATATCCATGAAGTCAGTTATTCAATGAAACAGCTCTGTGAGGCGGATTCTGTTGTTACATCTCTTGTTGCAGAGAACACTGAGGCAATCAGAGGTGGTTCCTGCTGTGGAAGGGCAAGACCAGGGTCTCTTCCTGGCGCTTCCCCAGCCAGTCCGTGCCAGCCTGGGCCCCGCTAGGGCGCCTGCATGAGCTGTTCCGCAGCCCTGCCCCCTCGCCTGATGCCCGGCTGTTGGCAGAAAGTGAGAGTGCAAGCCCTTGTTAGAGGCATAAAGTACCACAGTGTGTGAAGAGCTCACGTCCCTCGGCAACACAGAGAGCAAGCAAGAGGCCTCGACAAGCATTTCTCCCAAGAAGATGGCGCATGACTGATAAGCACAGGGAAAGAGGCTCGTTCTGTTTTCCCACACACACACAGTCATGCAAGCACGCACGCACACACACACACACGCTCATACACATGCATGCACACACATGCACGCACAAACATATGCATGCACACCCATGTGCTCACACACACACACTCATACACACGCATGCACATGCATGCACACACATGCACGCACGCACACACGCCCGCACTCACAGAGGTGGCAAAATCGCGCAGATGTCGTTTGGAGAGTTTGGAGAAAACTGCTGTTGGTTCTTTTAACGCAGAAATGTCCCGGCAAGCGGTACTGGGCAGTGGTCAGTGCCTTGGGGCAGGACTCCCTGGGAGAGCCAGGTGCTAGTTCCCCACCCACATCAGAGAGCGAGCGAGGCGGGAACCCAGGCTGCGGGCGACGGGGCGGTGCTCTGTCCAATGCTGACTTGCTTCCCCGAAGGGTCCTGGACTGTGGGAGCCCCAGAGAATATCGGTGCCTCTCGAACGCCCTGCTGGGGAGCACGTGGAGGAGGGGACAAGAGACCAAGGGGTCCCCGGCCTCAGCCGCTGTCCCCAGCACACCTCTGGTGTGCTCAGCTTTGCCCGTGATGCTCCATTTCACCGGGGAAATGGGCGGTCCTAACAAAGAACAGCTTTAAACAGTGACGTGTGGCAACACCTGAACAAGAGGGAGGCCCAGGGAAGGGAGGCAGCGTGTCCATGGCTTTCAGGGCCCGTGTCTGGGGAGAGCACTGTGTGTGGAGTCCACGCCGACCACCTTGTCCTGGCTGCCCCCAGGCCCAGCCACTAGACCCAGCTGACGGCAGGATGCCCTAGACCTTCTGCCTGGTCTTCCTGCCGCAGTAAAGTCTTGGGGTCCACATCCTAACGCCTAGAACCGACTGAGCTCTGCTCTGTCTGATGCAGATTTGATGCCTGTCCCTGGCAAGAGACCCGTCTTTGCGGCACTGTCCACGCCAGTCTCTCCCGGACCACAGGGAACGTTCTGTGAGTCCTCCTTCTCCCCAGACCTGTGGGACACCCCTCCTCATGCATATGGGGTACTCAGCACCCAGACACCGGGGCTTCCCAAAAGAAGCTGAGAGCTGATCGCACCACGGGCTTCCCAGGTGGGGCAGCGGTTAAGAATCAGCCTGCCCTTGCAGGAGAGGCAAGAGAACTGGGTTTGATCCCTCAGTCAGGAAGATCCCCCGAAGAAGGGAATGGCACCCCACTCCAGTGTTCTTGCCTGGAAAATTTTGTGGACAGAGGAGCCTGCAGGTGGCAGTGCTTGGAGTCACACAGAGTTGGGCACACTGAGCGTGCACACACGGGCTCACACTAAGTAGACCAGGCTTGAGACTTGGCCCTCATCTGTCACCCCCGGAGGCGCCGGCCCACGTGACGGCCCATCCCTCTGCAGTCGACATCCTCAGCCCAGCGGACGTGCGGGCAGGCACCTTGCATCCTGACCCGCTGACCACTGTGCTCAGCTCGCGGCTGTCCCCAGGCCCTCAGTTATGGGCCAGACTCTGCTGCCTCAGGACCCTGGCACATCCTGGCTCCACGGCTTAGAGCGGTCCTGCCCATCTGCTCTCGTCTGGGGAACGGCCCGTCCTGCCGTCAGGCCAGGCAGCTCTGTTTGGCATGTCTCCTCCGGCCTCTCATCTCTCCCGTCTCTGTCGCGATCTCGCCTCCCTCCTCAGACTGGGTTGACGCGTGATGGCTGAGGCAGGTGTCAGGACCCCAGGAGTGGAAGAAGTTACCCAAGGGGATGCCCGCTCTAAGCAGGTGGCAGTCATGACTCAGCCTCAGAAGGCGGGCAGCCTGGGACAGGGGCCGTCAGCAGCCAGGTCCCCGGGAGCCCCATGTGCCCCTCAGAGGGGTTTGCCACACACCCTGCTATGTGGACCTTGGTAAATCGGGAGCTGCTTGTCACCGCTGGGTGACTAGGGAGTCTCCCCTGCCAGCCCGTGAGCAACCGCGGAGCACAGGCCGGGGCGCGTGTCCTGGACCAAAGCGCTCGGGCTCCCCGAGCCTCAGTCTTCCCATCTGTAAAATGGAAGTTGTGATCCTGGCCAGACAGGGCTCAGTGAGGTAAAGCCGTAATGGGGTGGCAGGGTGCCTGGTGTGTCCCAGTATTGATAAGGGGCTGGGTTCCTATTCCCAGTATGGAGTAAGGACAGCGCAGTGTGCTGACCACTGGCCACCCGGTCTCCCTGCCCCCACCGCTCGGGCACATCCCGGGGGTCAGGCTACCCGCCCCTCCCCCACCACCCCGTTGCAGCTAGGGGTGTCCAGCTCACCACCACCCCCATGATACTTAAGATTTCAGATCCCTGTTAATTTCAGAGGTGGCCTCGAGAGACCCACCGGCCACGCAGCACCTCTGGGCACCTACCTGGGAGTCTACACTGGTCTGGAATCTTCCCTCCCTCCACTGTGGTCAGCTGAGAAGGCTGTGAGCCTCCTCCCCGGTTGCAGAATTTCTGGGGCTGCCCAGCGGGGCCTCCACCAGCCCGTCCCCTGCCACCAAGTCTGTTCGGCCTGATGGTGGCGATGGTGATGATGGTGACTGCGTGACCACCAGCGTGATGGGGGGCCTGCAGCTCTGCTCACTACAAAGTCAGAGAAGTCTAGCTCCCATCCCCCAAGAGAGGGGCCCAAGACCCCGCAGACACACAAGGCTTCCCGGTGCAGCGCCTTCTACGCAAGGCCTAAACACTGAGAAGACGCCAGGTGTGTGCAGGAGGAAGGCGCACGGTGCAGGGAGAGGGGCAGGGGCGGCCAGCTGCAGCGGGAGCCAGGCCAGGCCCGGCATGCTCCAGGCTGTGGGGCCTGAGCCCTCCCACCTGGCGAGGAGGTTGGGAGGTGGCGGCCACCCAGAGGAGCATCAGGGGCAGGAGCAGAAGGTGCTAGGCTTTGGGGGCAGAGCCCTGAGTCAGCACCTCACCTCCTCCTCCCGTGACAAGGAGGGTGGTAACAGGCTGGTGTCTGCGTGTCCGGAAAACAGATGTTGCCAGCTCAGAGAGGGGCGGCCTTCCACCCAGGGTCACACAGCAAGCCAGCGCAGAGCTAGGCCCTCACCCCTGCCTCTCCCGCCCAGTCTGCATCTTGAAACAAAGGCTCAGCATCCTGCAGGCGCTCTGTGGAGGAAGGACGCCTGCCCCCAGGCTGGCACTTAACCTGGCCAGTGAGGCTGAATATGTTGCAGGAAAGAAACCAGAACCCCCGGGCCACGGCGGCTCTTGCTTGAGAGCTGCCCGGCAGGAGAGGGAACCCAGGGCTCTGGGAAAGAGGACCGAACTCTGGAGATGCTGGGATCCAGCTGCTGCAGCCACTCAGCCTCGGGCCTCCGCTCTCTCCTCCAGGAAGTCTGCCTGGACCTCCCCGGGCTGGTGCTCCCGTAGCCTCCAGCTGTTTACCTGTCCAACTCTCCTGCTGGCATGATACCCCGGTTTTATCTCCAGTCCCCCCAGTTCCACCAGGCAGGTGTGACACTGAAAACGTGGAAAGGTGGGGTGTGGGGGCTTCACAGAGGGGCTCCTTCTGGACCCGCACCTGTCAGCCCCGGGTCCCCTTTTCTGTTTGGACAGGAGCTGACCACTGAAAACTCGACTTCGCAGACCTTCACTGGGAGATGTGATGGCAAGGCGGGGAGACAAGGACCTCGGCGGCCACTGCAGGGGAGGAGGCCTCTCTCGAGGTGATTCCTCCCCCACCCCCAGGTCCCCCAGGGGACCCAGGCTGGGCCTCGTCTTCTCTGTGTCTCCCTTTCCACGATTCTTTCCAGCTTTGGTTTCCAAGGGGCAAATCCCAGATGGGCAGCAACCTGAAGCCTCTTAGGCCTTAAATCCGGCATCCCAGGTGGCTCGGTGGTGCCGCAATGCAAGAGATGCGGGTTCGATCCCTGGGTCAGGAAGATCCCCTGGAGAAGGAAACGGCAACCCACTCCTGCATTCTTGCCTGGAGAATTTCACGGACAGAGGAACCTGGGGTTACAGTCCATGGGGTCACAAAGAGTTGGACGTGACTGAAGCAGCTTAGCATGCAAGCAGGCCTTAAATCTGTTCTTGTAATTCCTTTGCTTAAAACCCTTAACTGCTTCCTTCCAGTTAAAGTTTGAACTCCTAGGCTCCCTGAGAGGGGCCTTCTGAGACGCGTCATGGTTTAACTGTCCGCTTTCCCTCTGCCTTGACCTGCTCAGTCGCTCAGCCGTGCCTGACTCCTTGCGACCCCATGGACGGCAGCCCTCCAGGCTCCTCTGTCCATGGGGTTTCCCAGGCAAGAGTACTGGAGTGAGTGGCTACTCCCTTCTCCAGGGGATCTTCCCCACCCAGAGGCTGAACTCGAGTCTCCTGCATTGCAGGCAAATTCTTTACTCCCGGAGCCCCCTGGGAAACCGTCTTGCTGTTCAATTTCTCAGTCGTGTCTGACTCTTTGCGACCTCCATAGACTGCAGTATGCCAGGCTTCCCTAGGAGGATATAAAATAATGGCTATTCTCAGAATCAGTGGACATCCCTGGTGGCTCAGACGGTAAAGTGTCTGCCTGCAGTGTGGGAGACCTGGTTTCGATTCCTGGGTCGGGAAGATCCCCTAGAGATCTTCAGTACTCTTGCCTGGAAAATTCCTGGAGGAGCCTGGTAGGCTATAGTCTACGGAATCACAGAGAGTCGGACACAACTGAGCAACTTCAGATGTGTATAAGAGACAGCTCTTGGTGGGGTCTGGTAGGCAGTAAAGACAGACAAGACCTCCTCCACCCACAGCGTGGTCGACCCGAGGACTGGGGGCGGTGGGAGGGTAGGGGGCAGGGGAAGGGTCCTTGTTGCCTGGGCAGTGAGGTGGGGGGCTTCCTTGGGATGGGGTGAGCAGGGAGGGGGAGGGGGGGCCTGCGGAGGAACGAATCTGTGGGCTCAGGTGGCTGGAGCTCACTGGGGGCCTGGCAGTGACCCCAGGGCCCTTCCGGGAAAGGCCAGGCCTGCCAGTGAAAGGAGCTTGCTTCCAGCCTCAGGGCCTAGGAGTCACTAAGACGAGGCTCTAGCCTTGCCACGCGCCTGCTCTACAGCCCTCCACGGCTCCCACAGCCTCCCCAACGATCTCTTTCTTGCTCTGACATTCAAGGCCCAGCATAACATGGAGTAATACCTCTCTTGATTAAGACTCCAGCCATCCCCTTACACATGTGCCAGCCCACCTCCAGTCTCCCCCTTCCCTGCACATCTCCCACAATCCTACCCTTGCCCTCGGATCAGGAGATGCCTTCATCCAAATGTCACCTCTTCTAACTCGCCACCAGGAAGGAACTGGAGGATTTTCATCAAGGCCTTGTGGAAACACCGAGTCCCTTGAGAGGGCAGCTGACCCTAAGCTCCCTGGGGTGGACTGCATGGACAAGTCTGCTGTGTGACCTCAGGAGAGGTCTTAACGTCTCTAAGCCTCTCTGTATAAAACTGGATAATAATAGTGAGTACCACCTGGGGTTGTTACCGGGATTAACTGAGCTAGTGGGTCCTGTGAGATAGATTGACTTTGCCGTGTATTGTGTGATAAAAGATACCACTTATTCTAACCAGCAAAGCAATGAAGTTGCTCAGTTGTGTCCGACTCTCTGTGATTCCGTAGACTATAGCCTACCAGGCTCCTCCAGGAATTTTCCAGGCAAGAGTACTGAAGATCTCTAGGGGATCTTCCCGACCCAGGAATCGAAACCAGGTCTCCCACACTGCAGGCAGACACTTTACCGTCTGAGCCACCAGGGATGTCCACTGATTCTGAGAATAGCCATTATT
This sequence comes from Madoqua kirkii, assembly GCA_006408675.1. Lineage (NCBI taxonomy): Eukaryota > Metazoa > Chordata > Mammalia > Artiodactyla > Bovidae > Madoqua > Madoqua kirkii. The sequence goes on along the minus strand of SJYC01017697.1, from coordinate 22,808 downwards.
TTATATCCTCCTAGGGAAGCCTGGCATACTGCAGTCTATGGGGGTCGCAAAGAGTCAGACACGACTGAGAAATTGAACAGCAAGACGGTTTCCCAGGGGGCTCCGGGAGTAAAGAATTTGCCTGCAATGCAGGAGACTCGAGTTCAGCCTCTGGGTGGGGAAGATCCCCTGGAGAAGGGAGTAGCCACTCACTCCAGTACTCTTGCCTGGGAAACCCCATGGACAGAGGAGCCTGGAGGGCTGCCGTCCATGGGGTCGCAAGGAGTCAGGCACGGCTGAGCGACTGAGCAGGTCAAGGCAGAGGGAAAGCGGACAGTTAAACCATGACGCGTCTCAGAAGGCCCCTCTCAGGGAGCCTAGGAGTTCAAACTTAACTGGAAGGAAGCAGTTAAGGGTTTTAAGCAAAGGAATTACAAGAACAGATTTAAGGCCTGCTTGCATGCTAAGCTGCTTCAGTCACGTCCAACTCTTTGTGACCCCATGGACTGTAACCCCAGGTTCCTCTGTCCGTGAAATTCTCCAGGCAAGAATGCAGGAGTGGGTTGCCGTTTCCTTCTCCAGGGGATCTTCCTGACCCAGGGATCGAACCCGCATCTCTTGCATTGCGGCACCACCGAGCCACCTGGGATGCCGGATTTAAGGCCTAAGAGGCTTCAGGTTGCTGCCCATCTGGGATTTGCCCCTTGGAAACCAAAGCTGGAAAGAATCGTGGAAAGGGAGACACAGAGAAGACGAGGCCCAGCCTGGGTCCCCTGGGGGACCTGGGGGTGGGGGAGGAATCACCTCGAGAGAGGCCTCCTCCCCTGCAGTGGCCGCCGAGGTCCTTGTCTCCCCGCCTTGCCATCACATCTCCCAGTGAAGGTCTGCGAAGTCGAGTTTTCAGTGGTCAGCTCCTGTCCAAACAGAAAAGGGGACCCGGGGCTGACAGGTGCGGGTCCAGAAGGAGCCCCTCTGTGAAGCCCCCACACCCCACCTTTCCACGTTTTCAGTGTCACACCTGCCTGGTGGAACTGGGGGGACTGGAGATAAAACCGGGGTATCATGCCAGCAGGAGAGTTGGACAGGTAAACAGCTGGAGGCTACGGGAGCACCAGCCCGGGGAGGTCCAGGCAGACTTCCTGGAGGAGAGAGCGGAGGCCCGAGGCTGAGTGGCTGCAGCAGCTGGATCCCAGCATCTCCAGAGTTCGGTCCTCTTTCCCAGAGCCCTGGGTTCCCTCTCCTGCCGGGCAGCTCTCAAGCAAGAGCCGCCGTGGCCCGGGGGTTCTGGTTTCTTTCCTGCAACATATTCAGCCTCACTGGCCAGGTTAAGTGCCAGCCTGGGGGCAGGCGTCCTTCCTCCACAGAGCGCCTGCAGGATGCTGAGCCTTTGTTTCAAGATGCAGACTGGGCGGGAGGCAGGGGTGAGGGCCTAGCTCTGCGCTGGCTTGCTGTGTGACCCTGGGTGGAAGGCCGCCCCTCTCTGAGCTGGCAACATCTGTTTTCCGGACACGCAGACACCAGCCTGTTACCACCCTCCTTGTCACGGGAGGAGGAGGTGAGGTGCTGACTCAGGGCTCTGCCCCCAAAGCCTAGCACCTTCTGCTCCTGCCCCTGATGCTCCTCTGGGTGGCCGCCACCTCCCAACCTCCTCGCCAGGTGGGAGGGCTCAGGCCCCACAGCCTGGAGCATGCCGGGCCTGGCCTGGCTCCCGCTGCAGCTGGCCGCCCCTGCCCCTCTCCCTGCACCGTGCGCCTTCCTCCTGCACACACCTGGCGTCTTCTCAGTGTTTAGGCCTTGCGTAGAAGGCGCTGCACCGGGAAGCCTTGTGTGTCTGCGGGGTCTTGGGCCCCTCTCTTGGGGGATGGGAGCTAGACTTCTCTGACTTTGTAGTGAGCAGAGCTGCAGGCCCCCCACACGCTGGTGGTCACGCAGTCACCATCATCACCATCGCCACCATCAGGCCGAACAGACTTGGTGGCAGGGGACGGGCTGGTGGAGGCCCCGCTGGGCAGCCCCAGAAATTCTGCAACCGGGGAGGAGGCTCACAGCCTTCTCAGCTGACCACAGTGGAGGGAGGGAAGATTCCAGACCAGTGTAGACTCCCAGGTAGGTGCCCAGAGGTGCTGCGTGGCCGGTGGGTCTCTCGAGGCCACCTCTGAAATTAACAGGGATCTGAAATCTTAAGTATCATGGGGGTGGTGGTGAGCTGGACACCCCTAGCTGCAACGGGGTGGTGGGGGAGGGGCGGGTAGCCTGACCCCCGGGGATTCACGGGGTGGCTGGCGGCCGCTGCAGCTCCTTTGGTGACCAGTCAGCCCTTCTGCATTCTGCCGCTACAGAAAGGCTCCTGGGGGAGCCCTTCCCTGGGGCCAGGCCTTTGACAGCATCCTGGACAAGGGCTGAAGTAGCTGGCTTTTGAGCATCTAAGACGGCAATTTGCCACTTCACTACGAGCTTGATGGATGAGCCCTGCGCGGCTCCTGGGTTGCCCGAGGCTGGAGAAAGACCGCTGACGTGCGTGACAAAATGTTTTCTTGCCGCCCCGGCCCTGATGACAGGCCCCTCAAAGGAACTGCAGGCCCTGCAGAAGCGATTCACGCGCTCGCCTTTTCGCGATGCTGAGGTTGGCAGCTTTTATTTGGCGGCCGAAGAAAAGGCCGCCAGCCCCTCGTTGTCTCCGGGAATGCCTTCCCTGAGGGCCACCAGCCCCAACCAGCCTGTGCGAGGCCCCCTTTCATTCTGCTGAGGTTTCAGAAAGCCCTGCTGTAGCTGATGGTGGCAGTGGGGAGGAGGGGGCTGGTCCCCTACCCTGGGCCAGAGTTAGAGCTGCCTTCGCTGGCTGTGAGGGATTCCAAGAAAGGGGAAGGGGCTCCCGCCGTCTCAGACAGGATGCAAGCCAGCACCAGTCCCCACGGCGCTCTGGACCGCCCCCCCCGCCCCGCCAACGTCATCAAGAATGAACTGTACCATCTGTCAATGGGACTCTTGTTCTCACTAAACTGTGACCTCCAGGACGACTGTTCTTACTGGGTGTTAGATTCCAGCCTGGGGATAAGAAACCCAGGAGAGACCCACCTTGGGTCGGCTTTGCTGGGGGACTGGATCCGCCCCCCGGCCCCGAGGGTTCCTCCTCACCCGAGAGAATACATTCCAATCTCTGTCACAGGTGGGCACACAAGGCAACACGTGCGTCAAAACCACACAGCTGGGCACCACAAGGAGTGGGTTTTCCCGAGTGTAAAGAGTAGTTACCTCTCTCGGGGTCAGGACACAGGGAGGGGAGCAAGACTTCTTCGACTGTATTTCCTGTGGGGGACATGCCTGGTAGCCCAGATGGTAAAGAATCCGTCTGTCAATGCAGGAGACTCAGGAGATGAGGGTTCGATCCCTGGATCGGGAAGATCCTCTGGAGAAGGAAATGGCAACCACTCCAGTATTCTAGCCTGGGGAATTCCATGGGCAGAGGAGCCTGGTGGGCTACAGCCCATGGGGTCACAAAGATTTGGAGACGACTGAGAGACTAACACACCCACACAAAGATGCCCACATCGTGATCTCCAGAACCTGTGACCTTATAGGGCAAACGGGCCATTGCGGGAGAGACTGAGTTAAGGATCTCGAGACGGGAAGACTGTTCTGGATACCAAGAGGAGAAGCGTCATCATAGCATCCTTAAACGGTGAGTCAGGAAGGTCAGAGCTAGAGGTCTGACCACGGAAGCAGAGGTCACGAGCCAAGGACGCAGGTGGCCCCCAGGAGGAGGAAAAGGTGAGGAACAAGAGTGTCCCCTGGAGCTTCCGGGAGGAAGTGGCTATACTGGTCTGGGTTCCTCTGGTCTCCAGAGCTGTGAGAGAATCAACGTGTGTTTTTTTTTAAAGACACCAACAGCCGTAGGAAACAGCCTTGTTTGGCATGTCTGACTTTCTAATCAAGTCAATGTCACGTAACTTGAAAAAATGAGATTGAGTTATAAGTTAGTGTGTTAGTTGCTCAGTCGTGTCCAATTCTTTGCAATACGTGGACTGTAGCCCTCCAGGCTCCTCTGTCCATGGGATTTTCCAGGCAAGAATACTGGAGTGGGTTGCCATTCCCTTCTCCAGAGGACCTTCTCAGTGCAGGGACTGAACTCACGTTTCCTGCATTGAAGGCAGATTCTTTACCATCTGAGCCACCAGGGAAGTCCCTGGTGAATTACAAGAGGAATCCCTAAATGTTGAAAATAAAACAGAAAAACAAGGACAGCTACAGACACCAACTCAGGCCGTCTCAGACTCTGACACGGTGGTCTGGCAGCACGTCTCAGGGCTGAGCCCACTGCTGGCAAGTCCAAGGCTCTAGACGGACAAGGGAGCTGGGGCTCGGCAGCGTCTCCCCTCCACCACAGCCCTCCTGCAAGCGAGGAAACAGTTGGGATGGTGGGGCAGGCGGCGGGGTGGTCACCTACTGTCGCAGTTCAACCCGGCCTCCCCGGGAAGAGAATCTTAAAACCGACTGGATCAGAGCGCAGTCTGGGCCTGAGTCTGGGCAGCTCCTCTGCCTCTTGCAGAGAGCCCCCTGGGCACAGGCCTTCTCTGGGGCAGCAGTGGCCTGCCGGGTGGGAAGAAGCTCCAAGGGCCTCCGGGCCCAGCACTGCCCGGCAGCCTCACTTTCAGCTTCCGTCTGTTCACCTGCTGCCACCCTGGGTGTTGCTGAACCAGACTTGCGTCCACTTGCAGTAAAGCCAGCCCGCTGACATCAGGTTGTGGGGAAGGAAACCACAGCACTTATCGCAGGCACCAAGCAAGGAGTCCAGGTAGCTGGTGTTTCAAAGACCCTAAATTTCCCAAAAGCTTTCAGGCAAAGGTTTTTAAAGACAGGGGAAGGGAGGGGTGTTGTGTGTGTGTGTATGGGCGGGGAGGGGCGGTGCATGACCAGTTCATGGACTTTGTTCTGATTGGTTGGTGGTGAGATAATTGGGAGTCAACATCATCAACCTTCTGGTTCTAACAGGTATGGGGTCTCCGTGCTTGTGGGTACCACACAGTTAACTTTTCCCACCTGCTGGGGGCATCCAGGATCTGCAAACCACTCAAAGGACGTGGCTCAGAATATCATCTACAGCCCTGGGTGAGGAGCTCAAGGTTCTTGACTGTTTCGTGGCTAAACTATTTTATTAACTGGTCTTGTTTAAGTGTTTTCCTTTCTTTTTGCATTTTCTCACTTATCTGATTAAGTTTAGTCTTTGCAGCTCACGGAAGGCCCAGGAGGAAAGAGTTTTCTATAGTCAACAGTCTTGTGAAGGACTTGTGCGGGGAGCCCTTTCTGGGAAGGCCCCATAGAGCCCTCTTTGATTGCACAGACTCTGGGTGTGGCTGTGGGTGGAACAGAATGAGCTCATCACGGGCGCGATGTGGGTGACATGTCACGTGACCAGTGCAAGGGGCAGGCACCGATGAGGACTTGAGGTTCTCACTAAAGTGGTCGGGGAAGCTCCCTGAGGGGAGACTTGAGTGTGAGACTGGGCAGGCTCCACACATCTGAACATCCTCACCTGGGACATGGGGCCCACATCTGCTCCATGGAAAGTTGCTGGGAGTGTGGAGTAAGGGTTAAGAGAACGTTGCTCAGGTGTGTCTGACTCTTTTCAATTCCGTGGACTGTAGCCCACCAGGCTCCTCTGTCCACGGAGTTCTCCAGGTAAGAATACTAGAGTGGGTAGCCATTCCCTTTTCCAGGGGATCTTTCTGACGCAGGGGTGGAGCCCAGGTCTCCTGCACCACAGTCAGATTCTTTACCATCTGAGCCCCCAGGGAGGCCCCAAGACCTGACAGATGGCAGCCACTGTTACTGTTGCTGCCATGGTTTTTGTTATTCAGATGAGGTTCATCCCAGAACAGAGTTATCCCCGTAATTCATATTGCTCATTCTTCATTCATTGTATATTGTCATCCATTGTCTATTCACTGTATATTGTCACCCTGCTTATTTAACTTCTATGCAGAGTACATCATGAGAAATGCTGGGCTGGAAGAAGCACAAGCTGGAATCAAGATTGCCAGGAGAAATATCAATAACCTCAGGTATGCAGATGACACCACCCTTATGGCAGAAAGTGAAGAGGAACTAAAAAGCCTCTTGATGAAAGTGAAAGAGGAGAGTGAAAAAGTTGGCTTAAAGCTCAACATTCAGAAAATGAAGATCGTGGCATCTGGTCCTATCACTTCATGGGAAATAGATGGGGAAACAGTGGAAACAGTGTTAGAATTTATTTTGGGGGGCTCCAAAATCACTGCAGGTGGAGACTGCAGCCATGAAATTAAAAGATGCTTACTCTTTGGAAGAAAAGTTATGACCAACTTAGATAGCATATTGAAAAGCAGAAACATTACTTTGCCGACTAAGGTCCGTCTAGTCAAGGCTATGGTTTTTCCAGTGGTCATGTATGGCTGTGAGAGTTGGACTGTGAAGAAGGCTGAGCGCCGAAGAATTGATGCTTTTGAACTGTGGTGTTGGAGAAGACTCTTGACAGTCCCTTGGACTGCAAGGAGATTCAGCTAGTGCATTCTGAATGAGATCAGCCCTGGGATTTCTTTGGAAGGAATGATGCTAAAGCTGAAACTCCAGTACTTTGGCCACCTCGTGCGAAGAGTTGACTCACTGGAAAAGACTCTGATGCTGGGAGGGACTGGGGGCAGGAGGAGAAGGGGACGACAGAGGATGAGATGGCTAGATGACATCACTGACTTGATGGACGTGAGTCTGAGTGAACTCGGGGAGTTGGTGATGGACAGGGAGGCTTGGCGTACTGCGATTCATGGGGTCGCAAAGAGTCGGACACGATTGAGCGACTGAACTAAACTGAACCATTTATTTAGCAAATACTTACACTGCAACATGTGTGGTGTGTGTCTCAGTCTGAAGTCTCTAAGGCTCCTCCAGCCACAGCGGCTGGCGGAGCACAGCTGTTTCCTCCAGGAGAAAGGGGAGGGAGAGATAATGAGAGTGACCGCTGTCCAGATTAACAGGAAACTGCCCCGGGTGGGCAGTAGTTCTGGATGGCCAAGGTCAGTCCTGGGTCAGTGCAGGTGAGTCCCATGGGGCACTTTGCGGACTTAGAGAGTCTCAGTCTGAGGGTGTGAAAGCTGAGATTTGGCAAATCAGAAGTGGTCAAGGTGGACGTCCTTGATGGCTCAGTGGTAAAGAACCCACTTGCTGATGCAGGAGACACAGCTTCCACCCCTCTTCCAGGAAGACTAGATGCGAGGAGTGCTTCATGTCCTACATGTCTCTACGTGTTACAGGACCTAGCTTTGATGTGGGAATAGAAAGGATTGTAGCAGTTAGCTATTGCTGTGTAACAAACCACCCCCAGACACAGCTGCTTTGTATGGGAAACATTTGTTTCTGTTTTTAGCCCCGTGGCTCAGCTGGGCAGTTGTGCTAATCTGGATCAGGCTTCAGTGATTTGACTGGAGTCATTTTTAAGTCTACAGTCAGCTGGTGGTTCAACTGGTGGCTGGCTGGTCAACGATGGCCTGGCTCCTATAACGGTGGGCTGGCTCGGAGCTGGGAGGATGGGGGCAGCATAGTTGCATGAGCCTCCCCTTCCAGCAGGCTAGCATGAGCTGGTCCACACGGCAGAGACCATGTATCCTCCCGGGCCCTAGACTCAGAGCTGCCAAGGGTTCTCTGCTCCTGCACGTTACCGGCTGAAGCAAAGACCAGCCTAGTTTTGGGGGGAGGGAGTGCAGGGAAATAACACTTCTCCTCCTGAGGGGAACTTCTGCATCCAGAGGTATGGATCAGGGACAAAGCAATTAGGGACATTTCTCTCTGCAGTTTCACTCAGGCACAGGGACCAACAGAACGGCTTTACAGAGGGGACCAGCCCAGAAGTAGAACAGATGCTGTGTAAATAACATTTTTAGAAAGGAATTCAGATTCCAGCTAAGAATTGGACTTCACATTTTTCCTCTAAAAGCTGCTGTGGATGCTGTTCCTTCTTCCTGGAGTTACTTTCCTCATACCCTTCTCTGCATATTTTTTAAATAAGAAAACATTCTCCCTGATTACAAAAAAAAAAAAAAAAACAAGCCAATAGCAAATTTATTTGTGAGCAGTCTCAGCTTTTGTTTGTGAGAACATCAGAGAAATTTTCTGGGACATAGGAAGACTTGTCACTGGCCAGCACATGAGGTCAATCTCTAGGGATCTCTAGGAATCTCAAGGTTTGCTTCACACAAAAGTTTGCCCTGCCGAAGGGGAGGAAATGCGTCTGTACCCTGAATCTAAGTGCAGTAAACAAGTGATGGGAAGAGGGGACAGCTGATCCTTAGAGGAGAATTCCATTTAATAAATGTGGAAAGAACTGGGAAAATAGAAAGTCAGAACAGCATAGTCATGATTGCTAGAGACCAACAGACAGAGGAGTGGATCAAATTTCAAGGAGGAAAGTATTTTCATAGTCTCAAAGTATCGCCCCCCCCCCCCGCCAAATAATTATAAAGTACATCAGGAAAAGTATAATACATTTACTAAAGAAGCTGGCAGACACCGCCTTCACTAACTGATCCAAGCTTCCATCATCAGGAGTAAGACAGATCCATTCCGTATGACGCCCTTAGGGTGGACGGCACATCGCTTGAAAAAACGTGACCTCAGTCTAATTGTGTAACAGGGGCCTTCCTGTGGCTCAGACAGTAAAGAATCCACCTGCAATGCAACAGACCCGGGTTCCATCCCTGGGTCAGGAAGATCCCCTGGAGAAGGGTGTAGCAGCTCACTCCGGTATTCTTGCCTGGGAAATCCCATGCACAGAGGAGCTTGTGGGCTATAGTCCATGAGGCCTCAAAGCATCTGACACAACTGAGCAGCTAACACACACACACAAATGCAATTGTAAAAAAAAACACAAAAAAAAACAAAAAAACAAACTTAAATTAGCCCCAGTTGAGGAACATTCTCTTAATGTGTGTGCAAGGGGAAGGCCTTGCCTTAGGACGGTCCTGAAGAAAGGAAGCTTGGGGGCCTAAGGAACCTTCTGGGATGGGGATGGGAGACATGGGGATGTCTCTGCTCATCCTAGTGTGGGGGAGAAGTACAGATGCCCATCTGTGCGGTCAGTGCCTATGAAGGGCGGCTGGTGGAAGGACAGGATGAATGCCCAGAGGCGGGAACTGGAAAGGGGTGGGAACAAGGGAGGCTTCCATGTGGTTGTTGGTGCACTTGGGTGCTCCAACTCTGTATTCTGCAAGGCCTCACCGGCTCCCGGGAGATGACCTTGGTGCCCTTGGGGCATCCTCCCTGGACGAGCATCTGCGTGCACCCGAGCCTCTGGCCTCGCTCTGCCCGTGCGGCTGTCGGAGGGGCTGGAGACTGAGAGGCTCCACGTCTGTGTGACTGGCCCCCTGGACACCCAGGCTCTTGACAACCAGGCTCGCTGGTTGGCAAGACCCCGGGAGTGCGGCCACACAAGCTGCTGGGAGGAGGCGGCCCTTGGGAAGGAGACGGTTGGGAGCCCTGCCTCTCCTGGATTCCGCTCCACCAGCCTCTCACCTGCGTTGATTTTAATGAGCATCCTTTTGCTGTAATGAATGGAACCACGAACATAACAGCTTTGCTGAGTTCTGTGGGCCCTTCTGGTGAATTGTTGAATCTGAGGGTGGTCTCGGGGACCCCTGAGATTTCACAGGGGAGGGGACAAGGGAGCCAGGTCTGGAAGGGTGAATGAGTATTCCAGGGAGAGGACCAAGAGCTTGGAGATGGAGATGGCATCGACCCCCTTCCTTCTTTTGCTTGAAGAGAAGGTAGAATGGTGACTTTAGAGAGAGTGTGTGTTTTTTACAAAATAATGGCATATATATGACACATATGTGAGTTCCCCTTTTGACACACAACATAACCAGCACAGGCCTTTCCGGTCATTTGAGAGATAAATGGGACCTGCCCTCTGCTTGAACCTCCAACACAAGCTTCCCTGTTCTCACTCTCAGCTGATGGTCTCACTTCCTGCTTCACTGAGAAACACAGATGCCTTTGGAGAGACAGAATTCCTTGGAGAAATGGCTGATTCCAGGGGCAGGGAAGGTACCAGGTGGATCTAAAGCATCTTATTCCAGTGAATCAGAAAGTGCTCAAAGAATGAGACACGTCCAAGGGGCTTGACGGGGGATTTCCACCAGTCAAATGCAGAACAAATGGAGGGTCAAAATAATGGTAGGAATGTTCTATAACCCACTGGCTAAAATAACAAAGCATGACTCCATGATGACATAAATAAGTAAATGAATCGAAACATACATTAATTATGAAGAGAGATAGTAACATCACAGCACAGAAGGTGGGCAGACGCCACCTCCGTCAAGAGATCAGCGTGGCCGGCACAAGTTGAGGGCTGATGGAAATCGCATACTACTCAGCAAGAGGCAGTGAGAAAGATGCTGAGTCCCTTCTGTGATATTCTTGGGAAAAAAAAAATGCAGAACTTGCCTGAACCTCACCATGAGGACACATCAGACGAACCCAAACTGGGAGTCATTCTTCAAAGTAACTGGCCTGCATCCCAAATCGTCAAGATCATGAAGGACAAGAGATGACTGAGGAATGTACAGAAGGGGCCTAAGATTCTAAACTGGGTGCTTTGCTAGACACGACTGAGACGATTGGTGAAGCAGAAGGGTGTAGGGATACACAGTGTTAATTTCTTGATTTGGATAGTTTGCTGCAATAATGCGGAAGAATGTCACTGTTTCTAAGAAACGTGAACTAGAGCCGTCAGGGGGTAGTCTCACACTGGCAACTATCTCAAGTGGCTCAAGAAAATAAAAGTCATTTGCATATTATCTTCTTGTTGCTACTGTAGCAAATGACACAAACTTGATGGCTTTCAAACAGCCGAAATGTATTCTCTTCAAGTTCTGGAGGCCAGAGGTCTGAAGTCAGTTTCACTGGACTAAAGTTCAGGTGTCATTCAGGCCGACTCTTTCTGAAGGCCCCAGGGAGAACCCACTCTTTCTTTTTTCTAGAAGGTGCCTATGTTCCTTGGCTCATAACTTCTTCATTGCCTCACTCCAAACTCTGCCTGCAACATTTCATCTGCTACTTCCTCCTCTGTAATCAAATCTCCCCCTGTCTTGCAGTTTAGGGACATTTTTTTTTTTTTTTTTACTATATTCAGGACTCACCTGGATAATGCAGGATAATTTCCCCACCTCAGTATTTTTAGAGTGAAGTCGCTCAGTCGTGTCCGACTCTTTGCGACCCCGTGGACTGTAGCCTACCAGGCTTCTCCGTCCATGGGATTCTCCAGGCAAGAATACTGGAGTGGGTTACCATTTTCTTCTCCAGGGGATCTTCCCTACCCAGGGACTGAACCCGAGTCTCCCACATTGGAGGCAGACGCTTTAATCTCTGAGCCACCTATTTTTAACTTAATCACATTTGCAAAGTTCCTTTTGCCACACAAGGTAACATATAGGTTCCAGATACTAGGACGTGGATATCTTTGGAGGCCTTAATTTAACCTACCACATCTCAAACACCGGGATGTTACCTCAATGAAGGCAGGAATTTAATTTTTTTTCTTTAAGTACAGTAAATATACAGATGATGAAGGTGTGTGTGTGTGTGAAGTTGCTCCGTCGGGTCCAACTCTTTGCAACCTTGTGGACTGTAGCCCGCCAGGCTCCTCTGTCCATGGGATTCTCCAGGCAAGAATACTGGAGTGGGTTGCCATTTCCTTCTCCAGGGGATCTTTCCAACCCAGGGATAGAACCCGGGTCTCCTGCTTTGCAGGCAGACGCTTTATCCTCTGAGCCCCGAGGGAATCCTTGAAGAAGGTGTACCTTGATGATTTTCAAAGTGAACACAGCTGTGTTTGAGGATCAGAACATTTCTGGCAGCAGAAGCCTCGTCTAGGAAGCAGGGGTTTGCACCTGTTCTGTTCACAGTGACATCCACTGTGCTTGCAACAGAGCCAAGCACCAAAGAGGATTCAGTAAACATTTGGAGAATGAGATGAATTCTGAGCTGGAAAACATTGTGTGCTGTGCAGACAGGCTTGTGTGCACCTGGACAGATCTCTGCTTCTCTGAGTCTGTCTTACCGCCTGCCAAAGGAGCACCTCCTTAGCCCCTGTTTTCCAAGATATGGTGAGAATAAGTGATGGAAAGCATCACTTATGTGAAGCCCTGGCCCAGAAACTCACACATAGTAGGCCCGCAGCAGGTGTGAACAAGCGTTCTCTTTCCGTCCTATGAATGCTAAAGGAGCTCAAGAAAAGGTAAGCTGTGGTGCAGCCTGGACTAGCGCACCGTGGAGATGAGGCATTGGAGGTACACGTTTGGGGAGTGACTTAGAGCAGTCTGGGCAAGGCTGGAGCCCCTTGGTGCCCTTAAAAGCTCCTCTCCTGTGGAGAATGCAGCTGCCATGTCCCTGAGCCACAGAGTGGTGCCCAGACTCAATGCTGTGCTCCCCAGCCCTGCCAGCTCCTTGGCTGGATGCCCCGGGTGGTCTCCTCTCCTCCTCTTCTGTGGCCCAAGGAAGCGCCTCTTCCACTCACAGCTCAGGATCTCCCACCTTGGACATCTGCTCACATAAAGCCAGGGGTTAGACTGGTGAATGCAGAGAAGAGGTGATATGGTATGAGCAAAGATGGATGGGGAGAGGGGCAGGCCCTTTGAGAAAAATGATCTCTTCTGCAAACTCATTTATTTATTTTCAAATTTTTATTTTATATTCAGTATAGCCAATTAACAATGTTGTGCTAGTTTCAGGGGGACAGCAAAGGCACTCAGGCGTATATAATACACGTATCCATCCTCCTCCAAACTCCCCTCCCATCGAGGCTGCCACATAACACTGGGCAGAGTTCCCTGTGCTACACGGCAGACGCTTGTTGGTTTCCTGCTTTGAATATAACAGTTGCAAACTCATTTTAAGAACAGTAGTCTTGCCCCTTCATACAGCTGCAAAGGTCTCTGATTCCACTTGATTGACAAAACCATTCACCTAGGAATCTGACATCTCAGCAGCTGACCTTTGTCTCCATGCAGTTCTTGTTAGTAACCACACCTCACGGGTTCCCAAGCGCCAGCTGACCCCAGGTTCTCTGTCACATGATTGAGGATTTCTGGTTGAAGTTTACTCTTCCTCCTTCTCCCGTACTGTCCCCTCTGCCTCAGCCCACTGAAGGTCACTGACCTGCCCGCATGTTGGCTTGAAGACAACTGGGTGTTTTCACTGTGTCATTCAAAGAAAAGGAAGTGGATTTTTAAATTTATTTTTTTATATGAACACATCACACCCAGTTTTCTAAATATTTACACGCAGCTGTGTCTCTGCCCTGAAGGCACATGGCCTCTTGTTCCCCATTAAAAACACATCTGTTCTGTTTGGCTGATCAGAGGGGCCCAGCCATGCCCTATTCTCTGCCTCTGGGGCACTTGGAACATGGAAAGCAGTTGGCCAGTTGCTTGTGTGGCAGCCCCAGACAGGGCCCTTGAGGCCAGGAAAACCTTCTCATATCTGGATGATTTCAGATGTCTCCCAGCTGGGCTCCTCCCACTTGGCAACCAGAGTGTCCTTTAAAAATGCACGTGCACGTGAGATCCCACCACATCCTGCTCCTGCTCCTGCAGTGGCCTCTCCTCTCACCCGGAATAAGGCTCGGGGTCCTTGAGGTGGTTTATGACACTCTGCACAACTGGCCCCCACCTCAGTCTCTGATATTGGTGCCCACCTCTCATCCTCATATTTTTTTCTGTGGGTGCTGTAGCAAACGACCTCAAGTGGTGGCTTAAAGCAATAAGAATTTATTCTCTTGCAGTCGAATGCTGGAAGTTCAAGGTCAAGGTGTTGGCAGGGCTGTGCTTTCTTCAAAGGCTCTAGACAAGGATCCCTCCTGTCTCTCCCAGCTTCAGGTGGCTGTCCGAAGCGCTTGGCTTGCGGCTGTATCCCTCCTGTCTCTGCCTCTGTGGTCACATGACTCACTGCTTCCCGCTCCTTTATCTTCTCCTCTGTGTGTCTATCTTATAAGGATGCATGTGGTTGCATATAAGGCCCACTCAGTCCAGGATAAACTCCTCATCTCAGGAGGCTTGAATTACTCATACCTTTTGCCCTATGAGGTAATACAGGTTCCAGGATTGCGATGTGGACATGTCTTTTGAGGGTCTATACCCAACTCCATTTGCACCCCCAACATTCACACAACGCTAGCTCCATGATCCCTAGCTACTCCTCAAACACACTGAAAAACAACAACAACCGACTTTCTTCCTCTTCTTGGGATACCAACAGGATGGCTGGAGCTGGAGCAGCAATCTTGGATCATGAGGTCATGAGAAAGGCAGTCATATGCTGAGGAGGGAGGAACAGAAAGAGAAAAGGCCAGAGTCCTTGAAGACTGCAGACCCTCACACACCTGCCAGAATGCTCACCTGTGTTTTGCTGAAGTGAAGCGCCTGCCCTGTGGAGCATTCATGCTGGTTAAGGGAGACAGGAAATAAAAGCTTATTTCCGTGACCCAGCCCCCTCTGATGGACTGTCTCACCCCACCCTTAATGGCTGGCTCGGGAAGGTCCCCTGGAGGAGGAAATGGCAACCCACTCCAGTCTTCTTGACTGGAGAATCCCATGGACAGAGGAGCCTGGTGGACTACAGTCCACACCACGGGGTCACAGAGTTGGACATGTCTGAGTGACTGACCACCACCACTACTGGCCCTTAATGCAGGACTTAGAGGTCACCTTCACTCCTAAAGCAGCACAACCTGGCTGTTCTCCACCCCTTTCCGCGCCTTTATCACCACCAGACTTGAACACATTCGCATGGTTATTGTGCTATTTCCTGTCTCCCTTAACCAGCATGAATGCTCCACAGGGCAGGCGCTTCACCTCAGCAAAACACGGGTGAGCATTCTGGCAGGTGTGTGAGGGTCTGCAGTCTTCAAGGACTCTGGCCTTTTCTCCTTCTGCTCCTCCCTCCTCAGCATATGACCGCCTTTCTCATGATCTCATGATCCAAGATTGCTGCTCCAGCTCCAGCCATCTTGTTGGTATCCCAAGAAGAGGAAGAAAGTCAGTTGTTGTTGTTTTTCAGTTGCTATGTCATGTCTGACTCTTGGCAACCCCGTGGACTGCCGCCAGGCCTTGCTGTTCCTCACCATCTCCCAGTGTTTGCCCAAGTTCATGTCCATTACGTATGCTGGGGACACCTTCTTAGAAGTGTTATCTAAGAAGTTGGTTTTGCGGCTGATAGTGAGGGATACAGAGATCGATCGCCCTCCCCAGCATAATAAGTTCCCTCAAGGCCAGGTCTTGGGCTGGAGTCTGATCCTGCCCACATGGGGTTCGGGTGCCCTGGTGAGATGACGATCCTTTAACTCAGCAGGAGCAGGTGAATGAGGCACAGGGCAAGACCTGCACCTGCTCAGGGCCAGGAGGGAGGGTGCAATGCCCTCAGGCGCAGACGGCCCCAGGAGTCCCAGGATGAGGCCCTGAGGCTCCTTGTGGTTGCCGGGGGTGCTACAGGGCAGCCAGTCAGTTCCCCATCTCCTCTCAGCACCTAGCTGGGCTGGCGAAGCCCCCCTGGCCCCCTGGCTGAGGGTCCAGCTGCTGCTAAGTCCCCCACCTTGAAAGGCATGTCTGTCTGACAGCCGACCCCCCGTTCCCAACAGCTGTCATTTGCTAGGAACTTAAGCAGAACACTTGACTCATCATCACCATCACCTTATTATTGCTGTTCAGTCGCCAAGTCGTGTCCAGCTCTCTGCGACCCCATGATCTGCTGCATGCCAGGCCTCCCTGTCCCTCATCATCTCTCGGAGTTTGCCCAAGTTCATGTCCATTGAATCGGTGATGCCATCCAACCATCTCATCCTCTCTTGCCCTCTTCTCCTCCTGCCCTCAATCTTTCCCAGCCTCAGGGTCTTTAAAGTGAGCTGGCTTTTTCGTATCATGTGGCCAAAGTATTGGAGCTTCACCTTCAGCATCAGCCCTCCCAGTGAATATTCAGGGTTGATTTCTTTCAGGACTACGGTCTAAGGACCTCATTTAATCACTCATGTAATCCTGACCACAGCTCTGCAAGGCAGGCACCACATTATCACCCTTATCTTACAGGTGTG
Source organism: Madoqua kirkii (assembly GCA_006408675.1). NCBI lineage: Eukaryota > Metazoa > Chordata > Mammalia > Artiodactyla > Bovidae > Madoqua > Madoqua kirkii. The sequence continues at coordinate 6,724 of SJYC01017697.1, read as the reverse complement.
GGGCCAGCGCGGGCACTGCCCTTGGCGTTGCTGGGGTTTCCTTGGTTGGTGCTGCGGGTGGTGACGGTGCTGTTGGTGGTGTGGCTGGTATGCTGGCAGGATGCTACTGCTGGCTGCCCGTGGGTACCCCACTCACACCCGGGTCCAGGGTCCCAGGGCACTGCTGCTTGGCACCCCAGCCCATCCTTCTCTGCCTCCCACCGCAGGGCTGCCTGGGGAGCGGTGGAGGAGGCCCGCCCCTTGCCAGCGGGCGCTGTGGGCTTGGTACACGGTGCCCTTCAAGGTGCGCCAGACTGCAGCTGGCCCCACCGCCCAGCCTTTTCTTCTCTCCGCTTTGTGTTCAGGCCCTTTTGATTCGGGAACAAGGTCCCTTTATGTGGCGCTGGCCTCGCTGGGCCGCCCCGACCCACCCGTGGCTGGGGATTTCCTTTGCATCTGGCGCTAGGAGCCCCTCTGGGAGCTGGATGGCAGGAGGGCTCGGTGGTGTCACAAAGCCTGGGTGACTCAGCTTTCAGTGGGGCATTGTGGCTCCGTAGCTTTGATAGTTTAAGTGGGAATCTTAACAAAGGGGAGGCCGGGCCGCGGGGAAGGTGAGGCTCCTGAGACTGCCCTTCGTGGGGCAGCCTCCGCAGTCTTGCCCGCCAGGAGAAGGCCCCTCTCCCAGGAGGACGATTGCATTTCACCAGGAGGACTGGCCTGTGACCCTGGTCTCTTAAGGACGACATTGAGCAGGGCTATCGTCTCAGGGCTCAGGGTTGGGGGGGGGCGGGGGGTGGACAGACACTGGCTCCCCGCCTCCACCAGCCAGCTCCTCACCCGCCCTTGGTTCTGCAGCTGCCCACAGAAAGGCGGCGGCCAGGCACTGTCAAGCAAGGAGGCACTTGGCAGGCCCCCCAGCCCTGGTCCAGGTGAGCCAGCCTGGAGGGGCCAGAGTTCTGGGCCCCCAGCAGCTCAAGGAGCCTGACTAGGAGGAAGGAACCCACTGTGGGGGGAGGGAGGGTCACCATCCTGGACACAGAGACTCACATCAAACAAACCAGTTCTTGCTCCTTCGCTGACCTGTAAACAGCACAGGGCCTGTGTGGAAATTAACACAGATGGGACCCAAAGTCAGCTACCTAGATCCTCTGAGCCCCAGTTTCCTCACCTGAAGAATGAGGTCCCAGAGTCACTCATTTTTGCAGGCGCTGTGAGGGGCGTGACTGATACTCATCAGCACTCAGAAGCATCCACTCCACACGTGAAACATTCTTAGGTTTTAGGATGGTTTCTTTGTGGCACCAGACTTTTATTCATTACTTTATTTATTTGGCTGCTGCTTGCAAAATCTTAGCTCCCTGACCAGGGACCGAACATGGGCCCACAGCAGAAAACGCACCGTCCTGGCCACTGGACTCCTAGGGAAGCCCTGCTCTGTGTTTCTAAATCACCCCCTTCGTTTTCTTGTAGGATGTTGCTGCTGATGTTCAGTCACCAAGTTGACACGACTCTCTGCGACCCCATGGACTGCAGCATGCCAGGCTCCCCTGTCCTTTACCATCTCCCAGAGCTTACTCAAATTCATGTCTGTGGAGTTGATGATGTCATCCAACCGTCTCATCCTCTGTCATCCCCTTCTCCTCCTGCCCTCAATCTTGCCCAGTATCAGGGGCTTTTCCGATGAGTCAGCTCTTTGCATCAGGTGGCCAACGCTTCAGCTTCAGCATCAGTCCTTCCAATGAGTATTCAGGGTTGATTTCCCCTGGACTGACTTGCAGGATGGTCTCAGGCCATAAGAGAAGTTCAAGCCACGGCAGGACCTGGGGTTACTCGGCCTCGACTTCAGGCTTCTCCTTTGCTAACGGGGCGTTATGATCAAACAGACCCCTGCTGGGTTGTGGGAGGATGAAATGAATTGTCTTTGAGGAGGGTTTTGTCCTGAGCTGGCCCATCTGGGGCACTCAACCCACACGCTGCTTCCAGGACACTTGCTGGGCGCGCTTCTCCGGCGATGTGGCTGACCTGCGGCTGGCCGGAGGCGGGAGAGCCTGTGGCTGACTCTGGGGTCACACGGTCGGCTTCTGATCCTGGGGCTTCCTTTCTGTGGCTGAGTGACCCTGAGCAGCTCATGTCACACTCTGAGCCTCGGGTTCCCTCCTCTTCAAACTGGGAGCACAGACACCGCCAGCTCCTCATGTGACTGTACCTGGTGCCATGAGAGTCTCAAGACCAGGCAACGCTTGTCACTGTCAAGGGTGATGTGTGATAGGAGGAGTCCTGGGTGAATTTCCCCGGAGGCGAAAGTCCTATTAAGTCAGCGGGGCCTCTTTGTGCGCACGCTCAGGTGTGTCTGACTCTTTGTGACCCTTTATGGACTGTAGTCCACCAAGCTCCTGTGTCCACCCCTACCCCAGGGGATCTTCCTGACTCAGGGACCGAACCTGTGTCTCCCACATTAGCAGGCAGATTCTTTACCACTGAGCCACCTGGAAAGCCCCTTTGAGCAAATACCTTGCTCCAAAGAAAATTATAGATTTAGGACAGATGGGAGATGATAGATGGGTCTGGGAAAATTTCAAAACTTTGATCTTTCTGATGATAATCACAACCGACGTCTGGCACTAGCTCTGTCCCAGGCCATGCGCTGAGCCTTTCAGTTAACGCTCGTAATTTTCCCTAGAGGGAAGGACCACCACGATCCCCTTTCTACCCCAGGACACTTGAGGCTCTGGGTTGAGTGACTTGGGAGCGAGCCATGAGGAGCAGGGCTGGGCTTAGACCCCAGGAGAGGGACCCCGAGTGTCTGCTCAGCTGGGGAAGGCTCGGCCCCAGGTAGCCTGACCTGGCTGCCCACTGAAGATAGGAAGGAAAGTCTCACTGCCTCCACTCACTTAAGGGAGCACCTCGGGAGTGGGAAAACTGAGACTCATCCCCTGGAAGTCCCAGGGTCAGGGAGCCTCTGTGTATCCAGGGAGCCAAGCCTGTGATGGTGGCCTGGGAGGCCCTCTTGTGTCCCTGGGGGATCTGGGAAACCCTCCCTGTCAGCTCCCGTCACCCCCGAGGTGCCGAGTAGGTGCACCTCCTGGCCTCCAGAGAATGCTCACTGCCCAGCTTTAGAAATCGCTTCCAGGTGATTGAGAAGCCTGCCAGTGAGAGGCAGGCACTATGTCCCCTCCCCTTGGATCTGGCTGGGTGCGTGTCCACCAGGAGAAGGTGGTGGGACGGATGCTGGGGGACCCCCAGGGCCGAGCAGGAAAGGGGCTCCACTGGAAGGCACGAGAAGGCTTCATCCTGAAGATTAGCGGGCAGCATGGGGCCAAGCTGAGAGGCGGCGCTGTAGACTGAACATGGCTCAGAGCAGCTCTCAAGTGTTCTCACCCCTCACAAAGAGGAGTTCAGGGGTTGAGTCGAGTGTGCTGAGATATCCATCTTGGAAATCGTTCCGCGATGTGTGTGTCTATTACATCAGCACGTTGCTCACCTTAAACACACGCAAGGATGCTTGTCAATTATCCCTCAATAAAGTTGAAAAGAGGAAAAGCCAGGGAGCTGCTCCTGCTTCACCTTCCTGCAGGCTACTCTGGGGACACGCCCTTCAGAACCCAAGCCCCACGGCAGGCCCAGAGGAGCCCAGCTTCTGAGCCATGTCTGCCAGGGAGCTCTGGGTGACTCCAGGACCCAGCCACCCAGCCTCCCCAGCTGAGGCTCCAGCAGAAACCAGTTTCCGTGTTCCAGCTGGGGTCTGACCCACAGGACCTGAAAGTGTCGTGGACGATGAGTATGTGCCCCTAAATGCTGAGTTGTCTGTTACACAGCAATGGAGACAGGGACCATCCCCCACTGGGGAAGAGGCTTAGCCACCAGCCCTCTGCTGGGCCTCCCAACGGCCATCCTTGACAGCCGCAGCCTTGATGTCCAGGGCAGATTCGCCCAGGGGGAAACTGCTGGCACATACGGGGTTGCACAGACGGGCCAGACACAAGGGAGTGTGAACACCCCAAAGTCATACACAGAGTGCAGTGTGTGCACACCCCCAGGTGTTGGGATGCGAGCAGGTCCATGGCATCCTTCAGATCCTCAGGAAGGTGCCTGGGGCACTGGGTGTACCAAGAAGCTGCACCCCCACACCTGATTGGCTTGTCCCTTAGCCACACCCCCTGTGCCATGTGACTTTGAAGCTCCTCCCACAGGAGGTGGAGCCTATTTCCCCAGCCCTTGAATTGGCTCAGATCTATGATCTTTCCCCCCGCATCATTAATAAACTACTTTTTATTTTGTATAATTATATAATAGGAAAGTTCTAGAAAGTTTTTTTTTTCATGAATATTTATAGTCCAAGATGAAGAGGCTTTAAGCCCAAAGAGACTGAGTGGTTTTTCCCAGTGAATAATGAAGAAGCGGCAAGATCAGCCTAGAATTCCATTTGTTTGGTTGCCGTGTGAGTGTTCTAAATGCTGCATTTAGCCATGCTGAAAGCAAATCTTTTCACTAACAAAACACCACGTTGGCTTAAGCTATCTGTTCTAGACATGACAGACTCAGTAATGTTTTTCACTGAAGTATAGTTGAGGTATACTATGTACATTACAGATGTATAATACAGGGATTCACAATTTTTAAAGGTTATGCTCCATTTTCATTTATAAAATGCTGGCTATATTTGCCTTGCTGCACTGCATATCCCTGTAGCCTGTGTTTTATTTATTTTTGGCTGTGCTGGGCCTTCCTTGCTGCACACAGGCTCTCTCTCGCTGCCGCGAGTGGAGACTGCTCTTCACTGTGGTGCACAGAGACGGCCTCTCCTGTTGCAGAGCACAGGCTCCAGGGTGCTCTGGCCTCAGCAACTGCAGCGCGTGGCCTCCAGCCTCGGGCTCAGCGGTTGGGGCACTTGGGCTTAGCTGCTCCGTGGTGAGTGCAATCTTCCAGGACCAGGGATCAAAGCTGCGTCCCCTGCAGGCGAGTTTCATTCACTGGACGGCCAGGGAGGTCCTCGTGTAGCTTATGTTATACCTAATGCTTCACAGCTCTCCATTCCCTAGCCCCACCTTGCTCACCGCCCCCCACCCCGCTCCTCCTCCTCACTGGTGGCCACTAGTCTGTTCTTTGTGTCTGTGGGTCTGCTTCTTCTTTGTTATCATCACTAGCTTGTTGGATGCTTTAGATTCCACATAGTATATAAGTGATATCATGCAGTATTTATCTTTCTTTCTCCACCAATTTGTTTCATGTGGAGCATCATGCCCTCCAAGTCCACCGTTGCTGCAAACTGCAGTGGAGTTGTTATCGCCATCCTTGTTTTAAGCATGGAGACTGAGGCTCAGAGAGGTTAAAGAAGCTGTCTGAGGCCACACAGGTAGAAAGCGCAGAGCTAGAATTTGAGAGCCAGAGTTCCTACCCACTGCACCCCGGGGCAATAGACACAGAGAGGTGATGAGCTGCCTCAGTTGCATTCAGGCAAGACTCTCACCCAGGTTTCTTTCCTCTCAGCCCGTGGCTGCAAGTCCGCAGGGAGAGGCAGGGAGCAGGCCTTGTGTGTGTAGGTGCCAGGGCACCGTACCCACACCACAGCCCTGGGAGGGCATGGTTGTTCGCATCCCCATTTTACAGGTGGGCAAAGTGAGGCTCGGTGGAGCAGAGAGGCATACCCAGGTCTACTTGGCTGTCTGGCCCTCACCTTGAGCCCGTGCAGGGATCTTCACCTCTGTCTCTTCCCTGAATCCTCCCAACACACAGCCCCGGTTTCTGGAGAACCCGCCTGGGCCAGGTCACCCAGCCGTGCCTCCCCGAGTTGCGTGGCACTGAGTATAGGAGAAAGAGGTGGATGTTTCACACACGCTAGCGGCCAAGATGCAGAGTACAGGGAACCATACTCAACGTTGCATAATAACCGATCAGGGAAAAGAATATTCATGTAACTGAACTGCTGCACTGTACACCTGAAATTCAGCCAGATTCAGACTGAAATTGAAGAAAGTGGAGAAAACCACTAGATCATTCAGGTATGAACTAAACCAAATCCCTCATGACTATGCAGTGGAAGTGAGCAATAGATTTAAGGGCCTAGATCTGATAGATAGAGTGCCTGGTGAACTATGGATGGAGGTTCCTGACACTGTACAGGAAACAGAGATCAAGATCATCTCCAAGAAAAAGAAACGCAAAAAGGCAAAATGGCTGTCTGAGGAGGCCTTCCAATAGCTGTGAAAAGAAGGGATGTGAAAAGCAAAGGAGAAAAGGAAAGATATACCCATTTGACTGCAGAGTTCCAAAGAATAGCAAGGAGAGATAAGAAAGCCTTCTTCAGCGATCAATGCAAAGAAATAGAGGAAAAGAACAGAATGGGAAATACTGGAGATCTCTTCAAGACAATTAGAGATACCAAGGGAATATTTCATGCAAAGATGGGCTCAATAAAGGACAGAAATCAAAGGGACCTAACACAAGCAGAAGATATTAAGAAGAGGTGGCAAGAATACACAGAAGAACTGTACAAAAAAGATCTTCATGACCCAGATAATCATGATGGTATGATCACTCACCTAGAGCCAGATATCCTGGAATGTGAAATCAAGTGGGCCTTAGAAAGCATCACTATGAACAAAGGTAGTGGAGGTGATGGAATTCCAGTTGAGCTATTTCAAATGTTGAAAGATGATGCTGTGAAAGTGCTGCACTCAATATGCCAGCAAATTTGGAAAACTCAGCAGTGGCCACAGGACTGGAAAAGGTCAGTTTTCATTCCAAT
>SJYC01017696.1:0-16804 GCA_006408675.1 Madoqua kirkii | reverse complement strand
ATGAACAAAGGTAGTGGAGGTGATGGAATTCCAGTTGAGCTATTTCAAATGTTGAAAGATGATGCTGTGAAAGTGCTGCACTCAATATGCCAGCAAATTTGGAAAACTCAGCAGTGGCCACCGGACTGGAAAAAGTCAGTTTTCATTCCAATCCCAAAGAAAGGCAATGCCAAAGAATGCTCCAACTACTGCACAATTGCACTCATCTCACATGCTAGTAAAGTAATGCTCAAAATTCTCCAAGCCAGGCTTCAGCAATACATGAACTGTGAACTCCCTGATGTTCAAGCTGGTTTTAGAAAAGGCAGAGGAACCAGAGATCAAATTTTCAACATCCGCTGGATCTTCAAAAAAGCAGGAGACTTCCAGTTCCATCTATTTCTGCTTTATTGACCATGCCAAAGCCTTTGACTGTGTGGATCACAATAAACTGTGGAAAATTCTGAAAGAGATGGGAATACCAGACGAGAAACCTGTATGCAGGTCAGGAAGCAGCAGTTAGAACTGGACATGGAACAACACACTGGTTCCAAATAGGGAAAGGAATATGTCAAGGCTGTATATTGTCATGCTGCTTATTTAACTTCTGTGCAGAGTACATCATGAGAAATGCTGGGCTGGAAGAAGGACAAGCTGGAATCAAGATAGCCCAGAGAAATATCAATAACCTCAGATATGCAGATGACACCACCCTTAGGAAAGAAAGTGAAGAAGAACTAAAGAGTCTCTTGATGAAAGTGAAAGAGGAGAGTCGAAAAGTTGGCTTAAAGCTCAACATTCAGAAAACTAAGATCATGGCATCTGGTCCCATCACTTCATGGCAAATAGACGGGGAGACAGTGGCTGACTATTTTCTGGGCTCCCAAATCGCTGCAGATGGTGATTGCAGCCTTGAAATTAAAAGACACTTGCGAGGAAAGTTATGACCAACCTAGACAGCCTATTAAAAGGCAGAGACATTACTTTGCCAACAAAGGTTTGTCTAGTCAAGGCTATGGTTTTTCCAGTAGTCATATATGGATGTGAGAGTTGAACCATAAAGAAAGCTGAGCACAGAGGAACTGATGCTTTTGAACTGTGATGTTGAAGACTCTTAAGAGTCCCTTGGACTGCAAGGAGATCCAACCAGTCCATTCTAAAGGAGATCAGTCCTGGGTGTTGTTTGGAAGGACTGATGCTGAAGCTGAAACTCCAATACTTTGGCCACCTGATGCGAAAAGCTGACTCATTTGAAAAGACCCTGATGCTGGGAAAGATTGAGGGCAGGAGGAGAAGGGGACGACAGAGGATGAGATGGTTGGATGGCATCACTAACTTGATGGACATGGGTTTGGGTGGACTCCTGGAGTTGGTGATGGACAGGGAGGCCTGATGTGCTGTGGTTCATGGGGTCACAAAGAGTCAGACATGACTGAGCGACTGAACCGAACACCTGAAGTTTATACCATATTGTAAATCAACTATATTTTAATTTAAAAATAAAAAAAAAGAGTATACTGAAACCTTCCCATTTTCTAGCTGTCACATTTCAACAACTATTGGAGAAACAACTTCAATAATGTGTGTTATGTGGCCAGATACATTCAAAATAGTATCGTTTCAATGTTTTCAATGTCATAAGCCCTGATTTCCTGATTTCCTATTCTTTTCTTTCTATTCAGTCTCTGAAATCTAGTATGTGCATTTTAATTAATGGAACATCTCAATCCATATACATAATTTCCTGCAGGGTATACTTGATCTGTGTCTAGGTTTCATAAAATCTAAGCTTGAAAGAGCAGAGTTGCACACCCAAGTTGTTCCAAATGCACACTGAAGTTTTCCAACAACCAAATCAACCATCTGGTTTTGAACCTACATTTTAATTAAAAGTTGGTATAGTGGAGCCTGTGTTCCTCGGTCACGCCAGCCACATTAAAAGTGCTGGGTCATCAGCCACGGCTTCTGCTGTGACACAGTGAAGATACAGATTCTCCCTTCTTTCCCGGAGCACAGACTGAGGCCTGGAGGGGCGTCCAAGGCCAACCACCAGGCTCTGCCTGAACTGGGACCAGAGTGTATTTTTGGCTCCTCGGCCGTGATGCTCAACATCATGAATACACGACTCGCTCCATCAAGATCAAGAATGTGCCCGGCTTGGGGGCAAATGTGGCCTGCTGGCAGCGCTCACACAGGGCCGGACAGATTGGGCGGGGGACAGAGGGCAGGGGACTGACGTCACAGTCCGTTCTCAGACACTCGTGGAGCCTGGGCGGGCGGATGGGAGTCGGGCTCTGGGCCTTGATCTCTCCATCTGTAACAGCAACAGTGACCGTGCGCCACTGTACCTCCCCTGCTGCTGCTGCGTGGGGAAGGGTCTCCAAGGCGATGCCTGAGAAGGGATCTGCCACCGTGGACAGCACCTGAGAGGGTAGAGGTAGAAGCGGGTTCCCCCGAAAGGTGTGCCCAGGTCCTGACTCCACGACCTGTGGAGGGGAACTTATTTAGAAACAGGGTCTTTGTGAGCTTCCCTGGGGGCTCAGATGGTAAAGAATCTGCCTGCAATGCAGGAGACTTGGGTTCAATCCCTGGATCAGAAAGATGCCCTGGAGAAGAGAATGGCAACCCACTACAGTATTCTTGCCTGGAGAATTCCATGGAAGGAGGAGCCTGGTGGACTACAGTCCATGGGGTCAGACACAGCTGGGTGACTAACACACACCGAACAGAGAGGAACAGAGGTGACCAAGTTATATGAGGTCACGCAGGCGAACTCCAGTGACAGATATCCCTATGAGAAGAGAAAGAGACACAGACACACCCAGGTCAGGAGACCACGTAAAGGCCGAGACCGGAGGGATGCGGCCACAAGCCAAGGAACGCTTGGAGCCCACAGGTGCTAGGAGAGGCGAGGAGGGACCCTTCCCTAGAGCCTTTGGAGGGCGCTCAGCTCTGGCCACGCCTTGACCTCAGATTTCTGGCCCCCAGAACCTTGAGAGAATAAATTTCTCTTCTTCAAAGCCGCGCAGTTTGTGGTGCTTCATTAGAGCAGCCCTGGAAAACCAAGACAAAAAAGCTGTTATTACAATCCCCCATCCCAGACGGCGCCCGAGACTACAGGCCTCCCACCCAGGAGCCCAGGTCCAGCCGGGCTGACCCAGGGCGCCTGTGGTTTCCCGAACCAAAGCTGGAATGTCTGACTTGGGGCCGTGGACACCGTTCGGCTGGGCTGTGGGGTTCTTGGCCGGAGTCTGGACCGGCCTGGGGAGCGGACGCGCCCCGCCTGCCTGCCCCCCAGGTGCAGTCTGCGCCACCCCCACCAACCCCGCCCAAACTCCAATTAGCCATCATTTCAGGGACTTAAGCAAAGTTCTCCCAGCCACTCACAAGGCCTGCCTGGCCCCTTGGGAGCCTTTTCTCTTCCTGGCTTTGAAGATGAATGATTTTTAAAGACCACAGTATCCAGACAAATTGGGAGGGGACAGAGGTGGTCTGAGTCTAAGATACTCTGAAGAGGGAGTGTGCTGGACTCCACCAGTCTCAGTAGGATGCCAGGGAAAGGCTGTGCGTGAGCGAGGAGCAGCCAGCAGTGAAGCTTCAAGAGGGAAGGGCAGGGCAGGAGCCAGGGAGCAGCGGGGCCTGAGTTCAAAGTCTGTGCCTGTCACTCCACACCCTGAGCCGGCCTGCACCTTTGAGCAGGGCGAGGGGGTGTCACACCGATCAGTGTGCAGCTCAGACTGGTGTAGCCATCGTCGCTAAATAAAGAGCCAGCCCCTCGGGGCCCCTGGGCTGCTGTGTGACCTTTGGAAGTCTCTGGGCCTCTCTGGGCCTCTGGCCTCAACGGTCAGAAAGGAGGGCGGAAGTGGTGAAGGAGAAAACTGCTGAGATGGGAGGGGAGTGGGCCTATGGAAGGCCCGCCTGGTATCATGAAGGGGCAGGCTGAGGGGGAGCCAGCCCCCTGGGGGAGACCTCCCTGTGAGTACCGACTCTCCCTCTCTCTCCAGCGCAGCCCAAAGGTCCAGGGTCTGATGCATCGCTGGCTTGGGGCTGTGGCTCAGGGACTCCAGCGGAGCGTAGGCTGGTGTAGCTGAAATCCCATAAACTCTTGGGGAAAGTGTCTTCCTCCTCTTTCAAGATCTCTTAATCCAGTTGGCCTGCGCCCCTCCCTGAGCTCCCCTCTCCCCCCAACCCCCGCAGCTTGCTCCCCTTTATGAAGCGAGAGCAGGTGACCACGCCTGAGCCTGAGACTTGGTGAAAACTTAAAAATACAGTTTTCTGTGTTTATTATAGTTACATTGTAATATAGTTACGTTGTAATCAGGGCACACAATTCCGTTCTCTTTTCTTGACAAGGGTGTGAATTTTTCCTTGGAAATAAATGTAAGTAAGAAAAAAAAAAAGGAAAAAGATTCCATTTGCTCTTGTCAGATCTTTTTGATGGTAAGATGTTTGGTGCATGTTTCTCAGCTGCTGGGAGCTCCGCGTCCCAGGACCTGGAGATCCATTGATGCCCTGGGAGATGGCATGACTCCAGGAACGGACCTGAGAGACAGCCCCCTCCAGGGACCCCAGGCGGGTCACTTAGCTTCTCTTCATGTCTATTCCTCCCTGCAAATCACAGGTGACCAGAAGGCAGCCCGCGGGGCTGCGTCAAGGACTTGGGAGACCTAGCTGCAGACATTGCTCAAGTGCTTGCTGCCCGTAGGGGGTCATCGTCACAGACACCCCAGGAACTGGGTGCCGTTACATGTCCATTTTACAGATGAGAAAACGGAGACACAGGATGAGTCAGTCCAAGGCCAGGGACTGACTTCTGAGCCACTGTGTTCGCCACTGAGTCCAGGGCCAGGTGGCACATAGCTCTCATCAGGGCAGCGGGGAGACTTCCGTGTGCTCCCCCGGCCATGTACCCGCGGCAGAAGTGTCCCCAGACTCTCTCATTCTGTGTGAATAGCACTGGGGGCCGCAGCCCTCGACACTTCCCCACCCGCCTCCCGTGACGAGGCAGGATGTGGTGGTGTTCAGGGCACATTTGGCACTGTGATTACAGGTGGGGCTTCTTGGGGGAGGTCAGCTGCCTCCCTGGTCCAGGACATTCCAGGGGTCCCTGCCATCAGCTTGGAGGAGATGCCAGCGTGGAGAGGAGGCAGGGAGCCCCGAGCTTCCGGCCTCACACACTCATCTGCACGTGGAGTCTGGTTACATCCGGATGTCCCAGTGGACCAGAGAAAGGCCATTTTCCTTTCAGGTGGTGCATCCCGAGATCAAAGCCCCGCAGAGATGGCACTCCAGTCCCTGCGTCCTCAGCCCGGGATAATGGTTCCCCTCCTCCCGCTCCAGGCGCCTGAATGAGCCTGGAGAATCCAAAAGGAATTTTGAAGTGACACTTTAAAGAAACCCGCTCATGGGGAAACGAGTTATTTTTGTTGGAAAGACAAAGGGGTGGAAATCAGGAAACCAGGTCCATCCTCACACCCATTCCTCCACGCTAATCACTCTTGCGTCCCGCGTCTGTGTCTGCCCCCACCACGACCTGGCCCCAGGGTAACGTGAGTCTATCACATTGTACAAAAGGATGCCTATGTTTTTTTCTCCTATTTGTAAACAAAAGACATGTACAGTGTCGAATAATGCGTTCCTGCTTAATATTTTATCATGGGCTTTTCCCCACCCAACGCATGATCACCGTAATTATCCTTCAAGGTGTCTTGCGTTGGGCAGCGGTGCCTGGTGCTTCGGACAAAGTCCAGAGCCTGTGTTCCTGCCTGTGAATCCTGGCTCTGCCTCTTGGCCGCTGACCATCCATAGGCAAGTTGCTTGACCTCTCTGTGACTGTCTTCTCATCTCTGAGATTGGGTTATTTGTAGGCCCTACTCACCAGCACTGGTGTGAGGCTTAAGGGAGTTAATACTCATAAAACGCTTTGGAGGCCACGTTGCCTACCACAAGCACTGTATCAGCATCTGGTAAATAGATTTTACAGATTTCGCCAGGCGCTGGGGGTGCCCACCCCTGCTGGCTACAAATCACATCCAGAGAACAGCATCCCCGCGCGGCCTGCTCTTTCCTGTTGAGAGTCGCCAGCTGGGGTGCAGTGTGTGACTCTGGGTCCTGGACTCAGACCTCAGCTCATCCACTCACCCTTGGGTGTGCTTGAGCAAGCTGGTTATGTCCTGTGCCTCAGTTTCCTCGTCTGAGAAATGGAGCCAGTAGTCTCTGCCCTGCTGTTTCACAGAGCTCAGGTGCCACGCCAAGAGGGCGTGGCTGTGAGAAGGCAGACATGCCCAAATGCAGAACAGCTTTGGGGAAAACGAAATGCGAGAGATTTGGGGTGCAGGAGGGACCTGTGAGACTGGCTGAGAGGTTAGTGAGGGTCCAACACTAGCCAGCCTGAGGTGGGAGTGGCTGTCTCCCAACCTCCCCAAGCTCGCTAGGAGGGTGGGGGCAGGGCCAGCTCGCGTCCAGAAGGACTGAAGGTCTTGCTGTCCCTTGCCTCTGTCACTTACCTCCGTGGCGGTGTCTACCGACTCTCTCCCACCCCCGCCTCCACCAGGAGAGCAGCGTGTCCCGTTCATCCTGCAGCCTCAGCTCGCGGCCTGGCGGAAGGCAGTAGCTCGAAGTTTTGAACGGATGCGTGAATGAATGAGATTATGAATGAGTGACAAAATGCTGACTGAAAAGTTTTCAGACTGTGTTTTAGGCTTCCCTGGGGGCTCAGATGGTAAAGAATCTCCCTGCAGTGCAGGAGACCTGGGTTCAATTCCTGGATCAGGAAGATCCCCCGGAGAAGGGAATGGCAACCCATTCCAGTATTCTTGCCTGGAGACCTCCATGGACAGAGGAGCCTGGCAAACTACAATCCACGGGGTCGCAAAGAGTCAGACACAAATGAGCGGCTAACACTTTGGTCTCATGGATGGTCTAACACAGCAATTTCCATAGCTGGTGGATGTTGGATTTCCCCGGAGAATCTCATTTAGAAGCGACTGAAACCTGGGCTGTGTGTGCATACTCAATCCCTCAGTCATGTCTGAATCTCTGTGACCCCATGGCCCATGGCCATCGGGCTCCTCTGTCCATGGGACTCTCTAGGCAAGGATGCCAGAATGGGTAGCCATTCTTTTCTCCAGGGGATCTTCCTGACCCAGGAACCAAACCTGGGTCTCCTGCATCGGTAGGCAGATTCTTTACCACTGAGTCATCTAGGAAGCCCAGAGGTCTGGGCTCGTCCTGATTTGAACCCGGGACCTCCCATGCCCAGAGTGAGAATCATACCCCTGGGCCAGCGAGTCAGTCTGGAGCCCGGGTGCTTGCGGTGCAACAGCCAGGCCTCCTTAGTGCTCACGGCACGTGCCGATCAGCTGTCAGGGGTCTCCCGGTGGTATGTGTCCTGCAGATGGGTGTCAGTGGCCTCAGGGTCCCATATGTCTGATTCCAGTCAGTCACAGATGAGCCCCCAGTGGTTCGAACAAACACTCACAAGTCCACCACGACGGGCGGGACCCGGCAGAGCCAGCAGGTAGATGTGCAGAGACGCAGACGCCGACCGGCTCTTGACAAACTTCTTTTGGGAAGGAATTAAAGTCCAGTGATTTGAGAACATTTTTACAGAAACTTCATGATGAGAAAGCAGGTTCCTTCCTGGGGAACGTTCCCAAATGGTCTTACCTCTTCACAGGTCCCTGGAGGCAGGTCCCTGGGGCTGGCACAGCCTCTGGCTTCTGGGGCTCTCCTGTCATTCCCCCAGGGCCAGCGGTGGGGAGCCCTGGGCCGGAGATGGCCTGCTGGAGGCCCAGGCCCCTGTCCGCATCCACCGGTGGCTTGAAATCTGAAAGCAAAAATCGAAGAGAGACGACAATGTGCAGAAGCCGGTCTAGATTCAAGTCAGAGCCAGTCTTTCCGGGGGGCGTTCTGAAGGAGGTCCTCTCCTCTTTCTCCTCCTGATCTACCAGGGTCCCCGCAGAGGCCTCGGAGCTGCTCTGGGGCTGGTGAGGGCTGTGCAGAGCTCTTGGCTTCTGTCTCCACGGCTGGGAGGGAGGCGCGGCTCGAGAAGCCCGCGGCCCAGGCTCTCAGCGTGGAAGGACCCGGCAGGGTGAAATGTGAGCACGCGTGCACTCATGAGCACGCGTGCACTCGTGTGCGTGCGTGAGGGGGAGGATTAACAGAGGGAGGCGCGATACCTCTGTCCGATGCAGATGGTTTCCCAAGGCATGACCTTTGGCCCCTGGCTGGTTCTGCTCTGGGGAAAGGCAGACTTTGCAGAATCGCAGCCTCAGCAGGAGCAGATGCTGCCTGTGGGCAGGAGTGATGGGAAGGCTCTGGGCTCTCCCGGGGGCTGCCTGTGGGCTGGAGTGATGGGAAGGTGCTGGGCCCTCCTGGGGGCTGCCTGTGAGTAAGAATGATGGAGAAGGCGCTGGGCCCTCCGGGGGGCTGGAGGTGGGGGCAGAGGGTCGTGGTGGCATCTCACAGTGGATCTGAGAGTCCCAGTGAGTGGCCTGTGGGCTTCCCTGTTATGTCCTGGCTGAAGGGAGGGGCTATCAGCGCTGAGCAGGGGAGGGAGGGTGAGAGGGCAGGCGAGTGGGGAAGGGGTCGCTGCGGCTGAGTGCCTCCCTCACGGCGCTGCCCCACCCCCGACAGCCTCACAAGGATGCTTCTGCTGGCACTGTGTCCATTTTCCAGATGTGGAGGCTGAGGGCTTGTTACCTGACTGCCCAACTCCTGGATTTGGGAAGAGGAAGTGCTGGGGGACGCAGGCAGAGGAAGAGGCCCTTGCATCTGGGAGAACAGCCTGGGCTCCTGGCCTGTGTTGTATCGAGGAAGGAGCTGGGAAGAAGGTTCTGGACAAAATGCTGGTCCTGCCATGTGCAGCAAGATGACCACAGGGCCTAAACACATGTACATCCAGCCACACTCCTGGCACAGCACACGGGGCTCTAACTGAGCTTGCTGTTAGGACCAGCGCTGCTCGTTCCTATGGGACTCAGCCAGCTTGGTCTGAACGGGCAGCCCCTGGGAGCCTTGTCAAGGGAACTGGCCACCAATTTTCAGAGTCCAGCTCGGAAGAAATGGCAGAAAAGCCTGCTGTCTCCACACAAGGTGGAAGCTAGGATCCTGTCTCTCAAAACCTACCGTGAGTGGCTAACTAGAGGGGAGCTTCACTTTATTCCAAAAAGACATTTCTCCAGATGGCCAACAAGCACACGAAAAGATGCTCAGCATCACTAATCATCAGAGAAACGCAAATCAAAACCCCACTGGGGTACCACCTCATCCCAGAAGGGCCATCATCAGAACGTCTACAACCAGTAAACGCTGGAAGAGTGTGTGGAGAAGAGGTGGCCCTTCTCTGCTGTTGGTGGGAACGTGTAGCCACTGTGGAGAACAGGGAGAAAGCTCTGCAAGAAACTGAATACAGAATCACCATGGAACCTAGCAACCTCACTCCTTGGGAAAGCTGCATCGAGAGAAATCCCCAATTCAAAAACATACATGTACTGCATCCTGGTAGCACTGTGCTCAATAGCCAACACCTGGAAGCACCTGTTTAGTACTACCCTTTTTTCTTTTGCTGCAAAAAAAAAAAAAAAAAGTTCTTTGCCCAGTGGCGGGCACCCCTCCAGGTGGCTAGCTGGATAGGTTTCTAGTTCAGCCTATCCGCTGACAGACAAATGAATAAAAATGTGGCGTGTATAACAAGATGGACATGGAGATGATCATACTAAAGGAAGTCAATCAGAGAAAGACAAATGCCTTATAATATTGGTAATATGCGGGATCTAAGCATATATATTATACATTCATATATATATATATATACACACATACATATATACAAATGAACTTATCTAAAAAACAGAAATAGGTCCATGGCTATAAAACACAAATTAATGGTTGCCAAAGGGGAAAGTTGGGAAGGGATAAATTAGCAGTTTGTGATTTACATATACACACGACTATATATGATATAAATAGACAACCAACAAGGATATACTGTGTATTACAGGGAACAATATTCAATGTTTTATAATAGCCTATAAGGGAAGGGAATCTGGAAAAGAATATATATACGTGTGTGCTTTTATACGTATAACTGAATCCGTGCACCATATGCCCAAAACTAATGCAACATTGTAACTCAACTGTACTTCCATAGAATTTTAAAAATGAACAAGCAAACGAGTTGTGAGTCAGCATTACAGAGAGAACCTGAGTACCAGCCTGCAGCAAGGTCCACAGCAGCCTCTGCGGGGCCCGCGTGGAGGACACCCCAACCAGGCTGTCCCTGGGCGCCCGATGAGGCACAGAGGACCCTGAGCCTGTCTTTGCTGTGGAGCCAAGTTGTCACAATGTGGCCTCATCCAGGTCCAAGAAAAACTGTACAAGTTTATCGCCCGTGATCAAAATGCTGCTGAGAAGCATTGCAGTTTTGCCAGTGAGGCTGCCACAGCTGTGCAGGAAGACCGATGGTAAAAAGCCCCCGGAGGGGGTGCCCGCCACTGGGGAAAAGAAGGGTTTTTTTGGCTGCAAGATCTTAGTTTTCTGACCAAGGATCAATCCCGTGCCCCTGCACTGGGACTCCAGAGTCTTAACCACGGAACCTCCAGGGAAATCCCAACAAGCCATTCGTCTCCTGCCTTTGCCAGGAGCTCCTGTTCTGGGAGACCAAGCCCCCAAGATTCTCATCGGTCGCACTCTCAGAAAGGCCTTAGACTCTGGCAGCATCTGTTCTAGTCCAGGTGTGACTGGGCCAGTGCCCCTGCCCCATGCCACAGCCTGGCACCCTGGAGATGGTTGATGGGGCTGTGTGCATCAGAGAGAGTCAAGTAAGAGGGGTGCAGGGCAGGGAGGGGGCAGTGGCTGCCAGTTTCCAGGCAGGTGAGATCAAACACTGCAGGGACTTCAGGCCTCCCCGGGGGTTCCGTGGCTGAGATTCTGTGCTCCCCCTGCAGAGGGCCTGGGTTCGATCCCTGGTCAGGGAACTAGGTCCCACACCCTGCAGCCAAGGGTTTGCACGCTGTAACCAAGGCCTGTGCAGTCAAAGAAAGAAATATTTTTAAAAAAGAAAAAGAAAAGGTGCTACAAGGGCTAAAGGAGCGAAGGTGACTGCCCAGCCAAGGCGGGGTGGTCTCGCGGTGCAGCCTCGGGCCCGCAGCCCAGCGGAGCCCCCACCCCAGCAACAGCGCCTGTAAAGGGCAGAGGTCGGGGGTTTGACTTACATTCTGGTGCCCGCTTTGCCCTTGGAGCCAGAGCGCTGAAGAGCAGGCTGAGGGCCTCCAGGGCGGTGGGCCCTGAGTCGAGGGGAAGGCTCTTTTGTCAGGGCGCCCGAGACAGTCTCCACCTTTGTGTGCCCGTCCCCAGGAGAGACGCCACCCCTCCAAGCCACCTGGTAACGAGGCTGGCCCGGAGTCCTGAGAATCCAGCCTATTGTCCTGTAATCTGTGGCTCAAGGGATTTAAAATTCAAGAAAGAAAAAGTGGAGGCCAATTAGCTACATTGTGCTGGCCTCGAGCACGCTGCGGCCACATCTATAGGGCCCTGAGGACCCTCTAGAGTCAAGTGGAGGCTGTGCTTAAGCACCACCAGCCGTCAGTCCCCGAGGTGAACTCACCTGCATCTCCTAGCATCAAGGTTTTGTGTGTCAATTGGGCGAGTGGGTCCAGGGCCTGGGGTCTCCAGGAAGCCCTGCCTGTGTTTCCACTCTAGTTCATTACTTATGAGGTGGGAGCGGGAAGGTCACTCTGTGCGGAGATGGCCACCCAAACTAATCTGCAAGGGGGTCTGGTTTTCTGCTCAGTTCTGGTCGACGAGGGAAAGGGAGGTGGGCTATGGAGCCTGAATCCGGCACCTTTGTCCACCTGGGCGGGGCTCCTGCTTCCTGGGCTCCCACCAGCTGTAGTCTTCCCTCCTGGGAGGAGCTGCTGTCAAGGGAACTGTGGGTGCACAGAGCAGGACGCCACTGCCGCCCACCCACCTCCTTCCTTCTTGTCTCTGCAGATGTTAGTCTGAGCCTTT
Organism: Madoqua kirkii; assembly: GCA_006408675.1. Lineage (NCBI taxonomy): Eukaryota > Metazoa > Chordata > Mammalia > Artiodactyla > Bovidae > Madoqua > Madoqua kirkii. Next base: position 4,813 of record SJYC01017696.1, on the reverse strand, counting down.
CAGGTTCCTTCTACCCCAGACAAAGGGCCTCAGCTCAGTGAGCCTCGACCGAGGACCAGTCCCCTCATCAATCACCAAAGAATACCTGCTCACAGTAAAAATCAAAGCAACGGTGAAGTCAGCACCCATGGGTGAATGTGAGCCACCCAGTGCCCTCTCAGCCCTTGCTCTCATCCTCCTTCCCAGAGGCAGCTAACCACGCCTTCAGTTTCCTGTATCTTTCAGAAACATCCTGCGCATCTGTGAGCATAGGCAAATACTAACCCCAGCACTGACCGCAGGACTGGAGCCCCAGCGCCCCAGACACTGCCCTGAGCACGTCATCTGTGCCAGCTTTGCTCAGCCTCATGCTTGTTGCTGAGTCGCTAAGCTGTGTCCAACTCTTTGCGACCCCATGGACTGCAGCGCACCAGGCTGCCCTGTTCTTCACCATCTCCTGGAGTTTGCTCAAACTCATGTCTGTTGAGTCAGTGATGCCATCCAGCTATCGCCTCCTCTGTTGCCCCCTTCTCCTCCTGCCCTCAATCTTTCCCAGCATCAGGGTCTTTTCCAGTGAGTCGACTCTTTGCATGAAGTGGCCAAAGGATTGGAGCTCCCACTTTAGCATCAGTCCTTCCAATGACCATTCAGGGTTCAATCACTTCTTTAAGATTGACTGGTTTGATCTCTGTGCTGTCCAAAGGACTCTCAAGAGTCTTCTCCAGCACCACAGTTTGAAATCATCAATTCTTTGGTACTCAGCCTTCTTAATGGCCCAACTCTCATATCTGTTCATGACTACTGGGAAAACCATAGTTTTGACTATACAGAACTTTGTCGGCAAAGTGATGTCTCTGCTTTTTGATATACTTGCAGTTATCATCCCATTTTGCAGCTGAGGAAGCTGAGGCCTGGAGAGGTTTGTCTGCCTAAGCTCACACAGGTAGTAAGTGGCAGAATCTGGACTTGAACCCAGCAAGTCACAGATGGGATTGCGGTCCCCACACTGTGGCGTTGCTGTGTGGGATCCCTTCCATCCTAGGAGCGCTCTGCCGTGGTGAGGCCTGCGTGCTGTGGTCTTCACGTGTGAGTGGCTTGCGTTGCTTCTGGGTTGATACCCTGGTGCATGAAGCCAGTGGACGTTCCTGGGCACATTGCTTTACAGACTTGGTGAGACCAAGGGCGCCTGTGGGATTCCTAGGGCACGGGGCATTGCAGCGGCTGTTGCCACAGATCCTGCCTGGTGTCCCTCGTGGAGGTGGCCCTGGCTTGCGTGCCCTGCGGTTCTGCAAGACACCCCTGAGCACAACTCTCGTCTTTTCAGCTGCGCTTGCTGTGTTGTCTGCTGGACAGACCTCTCCCTGTTTGAAAACTGCCTCAAAATCGGCTTCACGCCCTGCTAAGCAGTTCTTACGACAGGCCATTTTCCAGTCGACAAATTGTCTGGAGTTTTGCCAAACCCAGCGTTCTAGAAGTCACCCTCTATCCCTGTTGGAAACAGCGGCTCCAACTGGGCCAGGATCATCAGGCCCATAGTTTCAGCTTCTCTTCTGCGTTTTGTTCATGCAAATGGTCAGCACTTTCAGATCAAACAAAGGGTGCTATGGGAATTTCATTCACTCATGCCACTCGATTGTCGGTATAGAGGGTTGATTCAGGCCAAGCCCCGGGGCGGGGGGGTGGGGTGGGGTAGGGGACACTGAGGAGGCAGAGAACGGCAGACCGGCCCTGGCTTCCTTACAACCTCCCAAGGCCCTGGGCTCGATGGACACAGGGAGCCGGGGGGAGGGACTCCTGACCCAGCCAGGGAGTGTGGGGAGAGGGGATGCAGGCACCCCCGCCCGACCGTCCCCCGGGTGAGGTGGGCCTCTGGGGGAGAATCTAGGCAAGCGGAGAGGGGACTGGGTGCTGCAGGTGGTGGGGACAGCCAGCATAGAGGCCCCCGGGGCAGCAGAGCCTGTGACCCCAGGGGCTGCGGGAGCAGTGACTGCTCAAGGCCGAGGGCAGGGGCCAGCCCGTGCCTGAGCTCAAGTTCCTTGCCCCGAAGGTGAGGGGTTACAGCTACGCCTGGTGGGCACAGCGGGCATGCAGGCAACATTGGCAGCTGGCGAGGATGGAGGTGGGGGATAGGGGCGCCTGGGAGCCTGTCTCACTCTGTGGAGGGCAGCCCACCAGTTAGGGGCTGGGGACGCGAGTGTCCTGCCCCACCTCTTGAAGCTGGGAAATGAGAGATGCTTCCTGCCAACGAAAGTAACCAGGAGCCCAGCTGGCTCCCTCCGGGCCTCGCTCCCTCATGCCTTGCACCAGCCCTCCAGGTGAGAGCCCACCCGTCCACTGATGTCACCTGTCAGCCTGCCTGTCCCCCGGCAGCCTCCTGGGGGACCCAGTGAGGGCTCAGATCACAGTCGCTTCTCTCAGCAGACTTAGGTCAGGCAGCAGTGCCCAGGGGTCCCAGGGGAGGATGCTGGTCCCTGGGGCTGGGGGCCAGGACACTCCTCCCTGCCGGTGACTCGAGAGCACTCTTCATGCCCATCCTCCACCCGCCAGGGTCCCACACCTCCTGGCTGCCATCTCAATCATCCTGGCCTCAGGACACAGGGCACAGAGACAGACAGAGCCTGCCCAGCCTCCGAGACACGAGGTCTGCGTGGGAAGCAGTGGGAAAATGACCCCAAGGGGCCTTGGAATCAGGATGGCACGTGGGGAGAAGAGAGACTCACTGTGCCTAGGGAGCTGGGAACTGCTTCCAGGAACAGCAGAAGTTTCTAGAAGGAAAAGGCTAATGGGTACCCAGTGGGGGAAGGACCAGCGTGTGTAAAGACCTGGATGGGGTGGGGAGCAGAAGTAATGTGGGCCTGGGTTTGCTTCCAAAGCTCTTATCAGGCTCCGCCAGACCCTGATAGAGGAGCCTGCGAATCTCAGCCCAAGCCCCTGACGCAGACAGGCCTAGGGGCACACCTCATTGTTAGCACTTACCCTAGTCTGAATTGCACCTCCCTAAATCCATACGTTCACGTCCTTAACCCCTAATTGCTCAGAACGTGAATGTGTTTGGAGACAAGATCTTTAAAGAGGTCATTAAGGTGAAATGCAGTCACTGGAGTGGACTTTAATCCTACAGGACTGGGTCTTGATAAAAAGAGGAGATTGGGACACAGACACACGCAGAGGGACGGCCCTGTGAGGATGCGGGGAGGAGGCGGCCGTCTGCACGCCCAGGAGGGGGCCTCAGGAGGACAGCCCTGCCCACACCCGGGTCTGCAGGACTGGAGACAGGGAACGCCAGTTGTTGGGGCCGCCCAGGCTGTGGGACTTTGTGACGGTGGCCTGAGCTGCGTGGTCATCGTCCTTCCTCTTTACACCGAGTCATCTTTCAAGATGGGCTTCAGGAGCACCAGCTCTCAATGGGGTCATGGTCCCCGTGGGTGAGGTGATGGCCCGCAGTGGGCGTGACGTGGTTTTCCCTTGCTGAGTCCTCACACCCAGCACACGCAGGAGGAGGGACGGTCTTTCTTGTCACAGAGGGGGAGACTGAGGCATGCAGAGGTCTGGCCAGGCCACCATCTCTGGAGGCTCCTGCTAGCTCCAGCTGCTCTGTGTGAGGCCCCACACCAGGCACTGAGGGGGTCCAGGGGTCAGAGGCTGCCCCCAGTCGGGAGGGGAAGGAGTCCGGGCAGGTCACGGGTGTGTCTCCCCACCCCCTCCCAACCCTGAAAGAAGTCCTCTTCCTCCTCCCCTCAGGCTCAGTTTGGAGCTTCATAACAGCCAGGAAGCAAGCTGAAGGTCCATCATCAGATGATCAGATGAACAAGTGCGGTCCACCCACACAAGGGAATATTACTCGACCCCGAAAATGAATGAAGCATTGACACTCGCTGCCACATAGATGGACATCGAAAACACTATCCCGAGTGAAAGAGAGTAGACACAGGGAGACAGACACTGCATGATTCCATTCCCGTGAAATGTCCAGGATGCGGAAATCCATGGAAACGCAAAGTAGACCTGTGCTGCTTGGGGCTCAGTCGGGGAGTGGAAAGGAGGTGAATGACAGCTAAAGGTTTGAGGTTTCTTCTGAGACGATGAGAAGGTTCTAAAATCAGCTGTGGTGATGACTGCACAACAGCAGTGTATTACAAGCTACTGAACCGTACAGTTTAAAAGGGTGAATTCTAGGATGTGTGGATTCCATCTCACTGAAGCTCTTAATTAAAAATAAATGAATAATTTAAAGCACTTGATTTGGATGGCGGTACAGAGTCGAACTTAGCAGCAGCAGTACCTCTGAGGGCCCCAGACTTCGGGTCACCCTCCTGGGTCTGTCCTTCCCCTCCTTGGTGAGCTGCCTGGCCCAGGACCCCACACTGGGGTTGACCCACCCCGAGATCCTGCTGGCCTGTAGGAGAGTGCAGACCCCCTCCTCTCTGTGCCCAGCAGCCCTCACTCTCCTTGCCCACAAGCAGTGTCCAGGGCCGCTCAGGTGCCAGTGATCCCACCGCCCCTGCAGCCCAGGGACCCCGAGATATTTAAGGGGGCTCCCTGCTGGGTGCATCCAAGAAGACCCTCAAGAGGGGGAGAGCCCCCCATAAGCAGTCTCTTACCTGGCAGTGGGACAAGGTTCTGCCCTTAGGAATAGGTGGTCTTGGCCAGGGAAGACAATCAACTGGTCTACCCAGAGGCAGTGTCTGTTGGCAAAAACTGGCCCCAGCTGGGTTTGGAGAGTCTGCCCTCAAGGACTTTTCCTGTTGCTCCTTATCTTCTGACTTTGCTGGAAGCAAAGTTGGGGCCAGAGAATAAAGACTCCTCTGCTCAGCCTTGGACCTTCAGCCTACTT
>SJYC01017693.1:0-38959 GCA_006408675.1 Madoqua kirkii | reverse complement strand
AAGCTCTACTGCGCCACCAAGTACCACCTCCAGCTGCACCCGAGCGGCCGCGTCAACGGCAGCCTGGAGCACAGCGCCTACAGTGAGTGTCCGGCGCCCCCGGAAGGAGCGGCGCCCACGCGGGGGCCGGCCGGGCAAGGGTGCCCGCCCGCGGACGCGGACCCACGCTGCGGCCTGAGGGAGTCCCCTGGGCTCCCCCATCGTCTGGGAGCTGAAGAGAGAGGAGCTAGGATGGGAAGGGGGGCGGGTCACGTCCGAAGAGGCCCCGGCTAGTGGCTGTCCCCGGCGCCCCGCCGCCTCTGGTCGGAGGAGGTGTGAGGAAAGCCGTCCCGGGACTCCCCGCTCGGCTGGAGTCGGTGGTCTTGACAAATATGAGCCCTTTGAGTTTTTCGGAGAAAAGGCCCTGGACAAGGCGTTTATCGTCCTCTTTATTATTTAGACCCCCTTCTCCTCCCGCCGACCTCGGGGCTCCCCGCCATCTCCTCCGCCCTCCCAGCTCGCGGCCGCCCAGGTGGCCGCCCCGGCGCGCAGCCTCTGCGCGGAAGCTCCCAGGACAGAGCGGGGCTCCCGGGGCTCCCGGGGCTCCCGAGAGGCGACCGCAAGGATAGAGAATCGTGTCCCCAGACCGGAATCCCCAGCCCTCCCGCCTCTTCCCTCGGCCGCCGAGCGACCGGCGGGATGAGCTCCCAGGTCGCCGGTGGGGGGCCACGGGATGCGGCTTAGGAGCACGGAGGGGCGTCCGCCTGGTGCTGGGGGCGCGGGCACACTGTCACCCCGCCCCGCAGCCGGAACCCGCGCCCGGACTGCGCTCGAGCCGGAGTCCTGCGAGGTCCCAAGGTTTGGCCCCTCTGGCCACCGGGACCTGGGCTCGTGCGGAGTCCTTTCTCTAGGAGGAGCGCAGGGCCGTGGGGACTTGACGCAGCTCCGCTCGGCGAGGAGCTGGAGACCCGAGCTCGGGGCCAGCCAGGAGCTCATGGGCGGGGTGTGTGGCCAGAGAATCGGGGTCCTCCGCTGCGCCCCGCGATCTGCTCCTCCCCCGCCCCGGGCTCAGGAAAAGGCGCGGTGTATTCCAGAGGCGGCCGGAAAACTGTTTCCTCCAGGAAAGCCGCGGCCCGGCGAGGGCGTCTTCGAAAGACGCCTCTGGAGCCGCGCGGTGGAAGCCAAATGTTACCAAGGCACCCACTGCGCGCGGAACGGGACTGCGAAAGCCCCTGCTCCCGCCTGGTAGCGATTCTTCGGTTCTGTCCAAACCCAGTCTCCCTTCCCACTCCCGGGAGTTGCAGAGCATCCAAATTCTTGAGGCATCCAAGGCGGGCAGCCCAGTGCCGCCCTGGTCCCACATCCAGACGCGGGTACTACGGTCTTCAGGCCGGCGCGACAGGGCGGGGCGGGGGAATCCGCCCAGCCTGCGGTCCAGAGAGCCCAGAGGCCGGCATCCTGTGCCTCCCGCCCCCGAACGCTCCGGGGAAGCCTCTGGCGGCCGGTGGCCTGTCGCTGTGATCGCTGACATGTGCTGGGGGCAGGACGCTGGACCGGAGAGGCGCCCCCTGGAGAGGGCACCAGCTGTTACCCCAGGGGCACCGTGGCCCCACGTGGGCTTTGCTGCAGGCTCCCCAGGGGGGAAAAAGGTGCCCTCGGTCCTAATGGAAGGCGTTAGGGGAGATTTAAACTGTCCTCCATTGGGTGGGGAGTGGGTGAACACAAGTGGCTTCCCTCTGTGAGCTCCCTGCCAACACCCTACAGGCTGGAAACAATTATCTCCCACCCATGTCCACTGCCAGCAGGTTTGGATGGCACCCTCAATGCGCTGGTGGATCCCATTATCAATTCACCTCGCCAAGGGCCCAGCTCCCCCTCCCAGGCCCCCAGAGGCACTCCAGAGCCAGACACTGCCTCGTTCAAGAGGTTTAGATCCCGATTCAGACGCCTGTGTGCCGTCTTGGGCAAGTCCCTCAGTCCCCAGTCTCAGCTGGCGCGCCTGGCCAGCGCATCTTGAAACCGGCTCGCTAAGTGCTGGAGAGGCTCCCGGGGGCTCACGTCCAGCGTGGGAAGCACTGGTTTCCTTCCCTCCCGGGTTTGTGTTCTCCTCCTTGTAGACGCCTTCCCTGATGTTCCCCATTCTGCACCTCCCACCCAGGGGTTTCTCCCTCCCCCGAACTTCCAAAGTCACCCCCTTTCAGTGCGGGTTGCCCTCAGCACCCTCATCCCCCCTCCAGAGCTGGTGCAGGGAAAAGGGGTGTTGGGCCCTCCCGGCCGGGCTCTGTGGGAGGCGGAGGGAGTGACAGGCTGTCCGACTTCTCACAGGCATCCTGGAGATCACGGCGGTGGAGGTAGGCGTTGTGGCCATCAAGGGGCTCTTCTCCGGGCGGTATCTGGCCATGAACAAGAGGGGCCGGCTCTACGCTTCGGTGAGTCCAGGGGCTCCTGTTGGGGGCGGGGCACACACAGAGCAGCAGGCTCCCTTGGACGTCACATCAGAGGACACACAGGGACACGGGCAGTGTAACGCTCTGTCCAGGGACGGGCAGGGACCAGCACCCCAGGTCCCACGGCTCCCCGCCCGGCACTCTTCTGCCCGATTCCGCGTAGAGGCGGCTGCCAGCTGACGGGGCAGAGATTCCCTATGTTCCCCAGTGCTGTGGGGCGAGAAAACGCTTCCCCCGGCATTCTGCGGCTACCTTCAAGGTAACTGAGAGGAGAGGAGAGGTTGTGCCCCAAGTTTCTACCAAGAGAAACGGACCCTGGCGAGCCTGGGGATGAAGCAAGGGTGTCGGGGAGGCAAAAGCTCTTCTGTGGGCTCACCCAGATGGAGGTCTCCTGGGAGCACAGTGAGGAACAGGGAGGAAAGGCAAGAGATGTGAGTCGGTAGGAGGGAACCAAGAGGGCGATGGGGCCCACGTCCCAGGCACCTAGGTTTGGAGCCCAGTCTTTGTACCATCTGGGCCTCTACACAACAAGGGGTCCTGTGACTGTGGGTGTTGGCGGTGTGCATCCCCCAGGGCAGAGCATACATGGAGTAAAATGCATGTACTAGGAAGTTTCCTGCCTCCAACTAGTCATTACATGCAATTCAGCTGATGCCCCCTGGGCAGTGAGAAGCTTTTCCCCCACCCGCCCACTCCTCACCTAGACAACGCAGGCGAGGACCATCTCCTCCATTCGGTTGCGTTTGCAGAGGAAACACAGACATTTCCCTGCCTGTCTGAAGCCAGGCGAAGCACCCTCGAGAAATTCAGGGAAGTCTTCCTTGAAGCAGTTTTTTCCATCACAGATTTTTCACGGTTTGGCTAAAGGAAATGTAGAAGTAGGAAGATAGCCATCTGCTTTCTGTGGCCCTGGGGAGTCTATGTCTAGGAATAGGAACCCTCGGATGCCCAGCTTCCTTTCTATGTGCTCCTAGTGTCTGTAAATACCCAGTGTGGTTTAAACACATGCCCTTAGCCTGGGGGTCTGGTCTGACTTTTTCCTGAGATGGACAGTGGCTTTCCAGACCCCTCGAGCCCTCCTCTTTGGTGTGGAGTGAGCACAACTTTCTGTTCCTGAAATGGGCTCGAACCACCCACAGTCACCCCCGTCCCTGATGGCGAGGGGAGGCCGAGCTGGCCTGTGGTACTTGTGCAGGTCTTCCTGACCAGGGGCGGCCTTTGTTCACGCTGGGCAAGTTCACACAGAGAGGCAGGTAGGGCTGGAATCGGGAGAGGAAGCGTCTGGCTGCTGCCATCTCTTCCATGAGAGACCCAGGCCAGGACCTTGGGGGGGCAGAATTATGCGTGCCCGGTGGGCCAGAGCCTCCCTGTGGCTTCCGTCTCTGAGAGCTGGCAGCGCAGGCTTCGGGGATGGAAGAGGAGAGGTTCCTGGTCCCACGCGGGTAGCCCGGTGGTCTAGCTGGGTGGGGTGGAACTCGGCAGAGCGCCTGGCACGGGAGGCCTCACTATGTTGCAGATAAGCTGGAAGGTGAGGCAGCCCAGGGGCCAGTCCTGCCACCCGTTGTCCCCGTCCCGGGCTCCCCCAATTTGCCCATGAATGCCGCTCCGACTGTCCTGCCTCCTGATTATCTGAGTCCCTAGCCTTTGCCATCACCTTGCTTCTCACCTTCCAGGCTAGCTCATCCACTCTGTGGGTCAGCGGCCCTTGCACCCTGACAGCCCCCAATCCCAGTCCTGACCTCCCTTCAGAGTTATAGTTCCCCCCAAATGTCCTGATGGCTCAGAGACCACCCTGGCAGAGGGCAGCACACCCCCAGCGGAATCCAGCAGCTCCCCTGACTCCCCTGCCGTAGTTGTTAGGACGCCAGCCACTCACTCAAACCCAAGATCAGCCGGGAGTCCTGGTGGACACCTGCTTCTTTCTCAGCCACACACTCAATCCGCCTCCAAGTCCTCGAACACACTTCCTGAATCCCTGTCTTCAGTTTCGGCCTCCCTCCACCCCGCCCCTGTGCCCTTATAACTCAGGCCCTCGTCATCTCCCAGCTGGACCGTCACAGCAGTCTTGGGACCCAGCTACTGGCCTCCAGGACTCCCTCCTCCAGTCCACACCCCCCTCCCCTCCCTCCTGTCTCCTTCCATCCATCTATCGGTCCATCTATCCATCCACTCACACATCCATCCACCTTTCTTTCCTCCCATCCAGCTGGCACTCATTCCTTCATTCCTCAGTGTCCCAGGCACTTACCATCTGTCACACTCTGCGCGAGGTGCCTGATCAGTCATCTCCCTAAACTGCAAATCCACTCACCTGATGGCCTCCAGGAATGCCCCATCGCCCCCAGATTATCACCCAGATTCCTTAGCTCAGCTCACAGTGGAGCAACCCAGACCACCTTCTACCTCCTCCTCCCGCCATCGCCTCACGGCTCCCATCTCCACTCAGGCCCTGGAGTCCTTGGCTTCTCCAGAGCCAGCCCTGCTGTCCCAGCCCCGACCCCGTGCTTCCCCTGTGCTCTACTGCCTGGAGTGCCCCTGTCCCCTCCTGCCCCACAGGAACACGCCCTCCCCTTCAGTGCTCACACCACTGGGAGGGTGCCTGCCCTCCCTGTGCACCTCTGCCTAGTCCCCACCTCTGCCCTGCCCTGGCTGATTTTTCTGGAGCAGCGCCAGGAGCTGGCAAAACTAAGGAGGAGCAGCCTCCCTGAGGACGAGGGTGATGGCATGGAGTAGAATCTGAACAGGTGGAGCCTGGGGTGGGGGTGGCTCTGGGGAGGGCCCCTGGGGAGCAGGGTCTGGGGTGGGACCACGAGGGCAGGACAGGCGCTGGGAACTGCTGTCCTGGTGCGTCTGTGATGCCTTTTTCTAGCTCATCTCGGCCCTTCATCCGTAGCCTCCCCCCATCCAGGAGCCCCCTTAAGGTGCAAACAATGTTCTGCCCCCAAGAAGCCCTCCCGTAGGGCCTGTGCCCCTGTTTACAGTACTGTGTCCCTTCAATGGCCCCCGCCCCCAAGTGTCCCAGCAAGAGCAATGGTCTGGGGTGGGACCACGAGGGCAGGACAGGCGCTGGGAACTGCTGTCCTGGTGCGTCTGTGATGCCTTTTTCTAGCTCATCTCGGCCCTTCATCCGTAGCCTCCCCCCATCCAGGAGCCCCCTTAAGGTGCAAACAGTGTTCTGCCCCCAAGAAGCCCTCCCGTAGGGCCTGTGCCCCTGTTTACAGTACTGTGTCCCTTCAATGGCCCCCGCCCCCAAGTGTCCCAGCAAAGAGCAAACCCACCCGGCTTCCTGCAGGGTGGGCTTCAGCTGAGGAGGAGGTACCTTCTCCAGGACAGAGGGGCCTGGGAGGAGAGCTGGTTCAGCTGCTGAGTTTTTCACAGACACTCAGTGTGGGCAGAGGTGGAGGAACAGGTGTGAGGTGCTGACGCAGCATGCCGGCATGGGGGTGGGGCGGGACTGTCCTGAGCCCACCCTCCCTCTCAGGCCAGAGGGCCTCACGACATGCAAAGGGTGGGCACAGGCCACAGGGACGTCAGATCCCTCTGTGATTTGGGGTCTGACACCCCTCCGGACCTCAGTTTCCCCATCTGTAAAATCTTGGGCAGTGGCCTCTGTACACACAGACCCAAAGAGCCCCGAGCCTCCACCGAGGGGCAGCAGAGCAGAGAGGAGGGGCCTCGGTTATGGGGGGAGGCCCTCCCCACCATGCTCTCCAGCCTTGCCTCTGGGCTCCTGAGTCACCGGAGAGACGGCTGGCGCTTCCCATCTTGCTTCCTGAGGTCCTCGGGGATCATAAGCTGCCCAGTCTGTAGGTCCACTGGGCCACCTGCACCCTTCCCTCCTCTGCCGATGGAGAGGGGCCCTGAGGGTGTCCTGCCTCACGGTCAGTGCCCGAGAAGAGGCCAGTCCTCCTGGCCAGCTGTCCCGGTGCCCCAGCCCTGCCCCTTGGCGCAGTGCGGGAGGGGGGCCCTTGGCGTGTCTGTCCCCCTACAGCTGGGACGAGAGCCTAGGCTGGCGGAAGTGATGCCTGCCCCTTGCCCAGCCCCCCAACTGAAGACACCCCACAGCAGCCTGCGGAGGGCGCTGTCAAAAGCTCCTTCCATTCTGCATTTGTCCGTCCAGACGCCCCGCCCAGGCCGCCCAGACCCCGACCCGGGCTCCCCTCCCGCCTGCTCCTCGGGTCTCTGTGCGCTGACCCTGGCCCTCGCCCGCCCCGCAGGAGAGCTACAGCGCGGAATGTGAGTTCGTGGAGCGCATCCACGAGCTGGGCTACAACACCTACGCCTCCCGGCTGTACCGCACGGCGCCCGGAGGGCACGGGGCCCGGCGCCAGCCCAGCGCCGAGAGACTGTGGTACGTGTCCGTGAACGGCAAGGGCCGGCCCCGCCGGGGCTTCAAGACACGCCGCACGCAGAAGTCCTCGCTCTTCCTGCCCCGCGTGCTGGACCGCAAGGACCACGAGATGGTGCGGCTGCTCCTGGGCACAGCCGGGCTGCGCGGCGGCCAGGCCAGGCCTCTCCCCCTGCCAGGGCCACTTCCATGCGGCAGCGGCGGCGGAGGCAGCAGAGGAGGCCTCGGGACCGGGGAGGCCGAGCTTAGCCGCCACCCCCGGGAGGGAGCGGAGGCCGTGAGCGTCCCCGCCCCGCGGCTGGGCTCCGAGCTCAGGCTGCCGGACCGGGGTGCAGACCAGACGACTGATGCCCGGAGTACCCGCCGTCCACGCCTACCCGGCGCGCGGGGCTCCACCCCTGACTCTTCCTGCTCTCGCCCTCCCCACCTGGCAGCCGGCTGCTCTGCCCAAGCCAGTGCAGTCCACCCCCAACCCTTCCTGCTTCTCTCAAACAACCAGCACGTCAACGCAGCAAGGAGCCCCGTCCTGGCTTGGAGGGGGCTGCTGTAAATGGGACACGTGCGTTTGCTATGGCTGGCAGCGCCCCTGCCACACGGGCAGCATCAGCTGGAGCAAGGGGTCCCGGCTGCGCTGTGGGACAATGGGGTGGGGGTGGGGGGTGTGATCAAAACATTGAAAGTATTTTGTTCTACGTTGTTATTTAATAGATGAGGATGCAGCCTGCAGACACACTTGAAGGTTTTACTTGAAAGAATCTGCTTGTGATGGTGGTGGAATCTGTGCCAAACTGATGTCTTAATATGTAAGACTGTATCTGAGAAACTGGGCTAGAGACAAGTTTCAATTCCCTGGTTTTGAAAGTTACTATTTTTTTTAACCACTAGATGTTTTGTTTGGATGGAAAGAAGAGACTAATGCGTCTGTGTGTGTATGTGTGTGTGTTTGTGAACCCCCCCCCCGCCGAGTGTCTGCATGTGTGTGTGTGGGGGGGGGGGTATGTGGGCTTCCCAGGTGGCCCAGCGGTAAAGAATCTGCCTGCAATGCAGTAGACACAGGTTCGATCCCTGGGCCAGGAAGACCCTCTGGAGGAGGGCATGGCAACCCACTCCAGTGTTCTTGCCTGGAGAAACACCTGGAGAGAGGAACCTGGTGAGCTAGAGTCTATCGGGTCCCACAGAGTCGGACATACTGAAAGGAGTTAGCACACAGCACATGTGAGTGTGTGCCTGTGTCTGTGTATGTGCATGCGTGAATTTACGTATGCATGTGCTTGTGTGTTCCTGGTTGTGCATAGGTGTGCACACATGTGGAGAGAGAGAAAGGAAGAGATTTACTTTGTGTAGATATTCCCCACATTCCCTCCATCTTGAAGCTGTGTGCGTCTTCGTGGACTATTCCGAGCACCTGGGCCGCGGGCCACCTGGAGCCATTCCAGAACTCCTTCAATCCCCCAACATACCACCTGGGCCTTGGGGGGGGGGGCTATGTTTGCCTGAGAAGTTGAGGCTCAGAGAGGTGACGTGGTTTGCTGTAGTCTTCCCTGATGGCTCAGACAGTAAAGAATCTTCCTGCGATGCAGGAGACCTGGGTTCAATCCCTGGGTCAGGAAGATCCCCTGGAGAAGGGAATGACTACCCACTCCAGCATTCTTGCTTGGAGAAATCCCTTGGACAGAGGAGCCTGGAGGGCTACTGTCCACGGGGTTGCAAAGAGCTGGATACTACTGAACGACCAACACTTTACTTACAGCCTGTAGCTGGCTGACCCGCTGCCATCCCCACCCGCTCCCGCTCCCCACATCTGCTTCTCTAACAGCAACGGGTGGGGTCCCCTGGGGCAGGCCCAGGTGCGAGCCAGGGGCAGGGCAGCCCTCAGGGCCAGGTGAGGGATGTGGCCTGAGTCCGTCCCCCAGAGGAGCTCAGTGCTGTTCCTGCCGACATCACTCACACGCGCCAAACACGCAAGGGGGCTGGCTCAGCACCAACACCTGTGCAGCAACGGGTGACAGTCTCGCAAAGAGCTGCTGGGCGTGGAGACACGGACTCGGCTCCCCGCCACTGCGCCCTGCCACTGCCCCCCTCCTCAAGTCGGACTTGCTTGTCTCCCCCTGACCGACTGCCCCTGTAGGAAGGAACATTCTCTGAGCGTCAGTTCATGCTGGGCTATCCCCTGGAGTTTTAGCATTCATCTGGAGTGAGATGGCGCAGGTGTTACCTTCGCCCCCATTTTGCAGATGATGAAACTGAGGCTCAACGGGTAAACTGGTTGCTGCACGTTGTGAGGTGGGTGCAGCCTCGCCTCCACTCCAGCGCTGCACCACTAGCAGACAGGCCCTGAAGGTGGTGGAGGGAGACATTTGGGGGTCTTGGTTAATATTGAAAACAGGTTAGACGAGAGCATGTGTTTTCTGTAAATCGCTGGCTGTGGAGGTGGCGCCCACGGTGAAGAGCCCATCTGCCAGTGCAAGAGATGTAGGAGATGCGAGTTTCATCTCTGGGCTGGGAAGACTCCCCTGGAGGAGAGCATGGCAACCCACTCCAGTATTCTTGCCTGGAGAATCCTCATAGAGGGAGGAGCCTGGAGGGCTACTGTTTGTAGGGTCACCAAGAGTTGGACTGAAATGACTCAGCACACGTGCACGCACGCTTGGGTCAGTCTGGACCCCTCTGCCGGCCAAACCGCTTCGTTCTGGGTGTGGGACAGGAGGGCGTGGTGGGTTGCCTCACTTTCCCAAAGTTCATATGTTGGAGTCCTGCCCCGTGCCCACCTGGAGCCTCAGAACTTGGCCACATCTCATTGCAGATGTGATCAAGCTAGGGTGAGGCCGTCTGGAGCTGGACGCTCTCTGCCCCAGAGTGGCTGGGTCCTTGTAAGAAGGGGGATGATGAGGACAGACCTGGGCAGAAGGTCGGTGCGGGGTGAGGAGAGGGCAGAGACTGGGGTGATGCTTCTGTACAGCAGATGTCACTGCATGGCGCCAGGAGTTAGGGGAGAGACTGGGCCACACCTCCACATGGCCCGCCCTGCCCACACGGTCGTCCAGCCCCCAGATCTGGGAGACCACACGCCTCTGTCGTTATAGCCGCTGGTGTGTGGAACTTTGTCATAGCTGCCCGAGCAAGCTTGTACGGGGAGCGAGGGGCCTGGCTGTGCTGCCGCTCCGGTGCTCCCCGAAGGGAGAGGGCCCGTTTCTGTTGAATGATGGGGAAGTGCAGGAAGTCCACAGGCTGAAAGCATGGGCTCCAGGAAGGGTTCCAAGGCCATCAACCTACAGGGCCCACCAAGCTGGCAACCCCGGGCTCATCTAACGTGGGCCGTGGGGGCACCTTGGGGTGCCGAGGAGGGGGTTGCAGGGGATTTCCGAACTGTGGCCTTCGTCAGCATTCCCACCCCTTTCTGCTTTTGAACCGCAGACACTGCCTCCAAACCAGCTTTTTGGTTTTTAAGCAATGCAAATGGATCCCAAGGGGCTCCATTGCAGATGTCATTAAGTTAGGGTGAGGCTGTCTGGAGCATTTCATGTCATGCTGCAGTCCATGGGGTCGCAAAGAGTCGGACGCGACTGAGTGACTGAACTAAGTAAGTAAATGAAATCAAAAGATGCTTGCTCCTTGGAAGAAACCTAGACAGCAAACCTAGACAGCATATTAAAAAGCAGAGACAAAGGTCCTCACTTTGTCAACAAAGGTCTATCTAGTCAAAGATATGGTTTTTCTGATAGTCATGTATGGATGTGAGAGTTGGACCATAAAGAAAGCTGAGCGCCAAAGAACTGATGCTTTTGATCTGTGGTGCTGGAGAAGATTTTTGGGAGCCCCTTGGACTGCAAGGAGATCAGACCAGTCAGTCCTAAAGGAAATCAACCGTGAATGTTCATTGGAAGGACTGATGCTAAAGCTGACGCTCCAATACTTTGGCCACCTGATGCAAAGAATCAACTCCTCAGAAAAGACCCTGATGCTGGGAAAGGTTGAAAGGTAGCAGAAGGGGGCAACAGAGCATGAGATGGTTAGATGGCATCATTGACTCAATGAACATGAGTTTGAGCAAATTCCAGGAGATGGTGAAGGACAGGGAAGCCTGTCCAAGTGAAACTCTCTCCTCTGTGGAGCAGAAAGAAGGGGAGCCAGAGACTGGCGCTGCAATCCACGGGGCTGCAAAGAGTCAGACACGGCCGAGCAACTGAACAGCAGCGTCAGAGCACATGTAGTGGGATCTAGCCCTTGGCCCCGCGCCGCTGAGAGCCGCTGTGCCCCGGGACTTTGCGCAGGTGGCCTTGGGCTCGAGAGCGCTCTGCGGGAGGGGCTCACCCGTGTGGCTACCGCTGCAGCCACGCCCACCTCTCGGGCGAGGGTGCTGAGCCGCGCCTTGCACCTGAAGGGAGGCTGAGTGCCGGCCAGGGGAGGCCCCTGCAGCGCGAGGGTCTTTCAGGTGCCAGGGCTCCAGGGTCCAGGTGAGGCGCATGCGGAAGGTGGCTCCGCCGCTGCTCCCCTCGGCCCCCCTGACCTGGCTCCTGGGAGGCCGGGGCATCCTCCTGGGGCAGGCATCTCTTCCTCCTGCCCAGAGACTGAGGCCCAGCCACTCAGAGCCAGGGCCGCCCTGGCTTCTCTCTGTCCGTCTGATCGGCCTGTTTGCAGGACACGGAAGCTGGCATGGGTCAGCCCTGAGTGACGCTCTGGCCCGGCACCCCTGGGCACACGCCTGGGGACATCCCCGTCCACATCCCGCCAAGCGCTTTATTCCTCCGTCCACCTCCCCACCCTCAGGAGGCTCCCAGCCCTCTGAACACCCCTTCAGGTCCTATGTCGATGCCATCTTCCCTCCTTCGTGAGATGTCAAGTCACCAGAGAGCCCTCCTGGGTGACGGGTGTGGGCTGCATGCAGGAGGCCACGGGAGTGGGCAGGAGCCCCCGAAAAGGAAACCAGGATGAGAGTGGAGCCCAGTGAACCGGGCACCCGGGACCGTCCTACTTCGACCTGCAGTGGCAGAGGCTGGAGACTAGGTCCCTGAGCTGAGAGCGCATGCCACCTGAGCTGGGATGGGGCGTCCCGGAGGGTCTTTCTAGGAACAGCTTCCCCTACCTGCCCAGCCAAGGAGGGCAGGGCAGGAGTTGGGGGGCAGGGAAGAGACTGGAGGGCATGGGGCAGGTCTGTGCCATCAGGGGCCTCTGGGGCTTTGGGCCAGTCACCTGCAGGAGCAGGAACCTGAATCGCAGCAGACGCTGTGGAAGACAGGATGATGTTTCCTTGAAAAGGGAGGCACAGAGGGGACATCCTCACTGGTTCAGTGGCTAAGACTCTGAGCTCCCAATGCAAGGGGGCCTGGGTTCAACCCCTGATCAGGGAGCTAGATCCCACATGCAGCAACCAAGACCCACAGCGGCCAAAATAAATGAATACAAATTAAAAATTTACATGAATACATGAAAAATTTACAGGAATACAAAATGAATACAAATTAAAATTTAATACAAATTAAAAATACAAATTTTTTAAAAAGTGAGGCATAGAATCGACACTTGGTCCCGTAGCCCCATCCCCGGGTACAGGCCCAAGTGGAGCAATAGTCGGGCTCTGATGGGTCTTCACCACATCCCACCGCACGGCAAGGGTAGGCACAGGTATCATAAGGTGGAAAGAGCCCACTTGTCCATCAATGGATGAATGGATAAGTGAAACGTTTCCAACTGTATGATGGAATGTTACTGAGCCTTGAAGAAGGTGGACTTTGACTCGGGCTATGATGTGGATGAGCCTGGAGTCCATGACACTCAGTGAATGAAGCCGGACACAGAGGGGCCAATCCTGCCTGAGGCCACCTGCATCAGGCACCTGCGGCTAAATCCGTAGAGACAGGAGGTAGGATGGCGGGGGCCGGGGCGAGGGAGGGCAGGGGCAGTCAGCAGCTCGTGAGGGTGGAGTCTCGATTTCAGATGAGGAAAAAGTACTGAAAACAGACAGTGATGCCGGAGACACATGCTTGTGAATGTGCCGCTGCAAAATTGTGTGCCTGAGAGCGGATCCACGGGCTCTCGGCCTTGGTGGCACCTTCTGAGAAACCTCCTCGCCATGAGAGTGAGGTGGAGAGAGAAGAGAATCACAGGCTGAAGCAGAAAATAAGAAAGGTGAGGGGAGACCCCCTTGCATACCGGTGGTTAAGACTGTGCTGTGCAATGCAGGAATTCTGTCCCTGGTTGGGGAGCTAAAATCCCACCTGCCTTGCGGCCAAAAAATCGAAACATTAAATTGGAGAAGTATTGTAACAAATTCAATAAAGACTTTAAAATGGTCCCCACATTAAAAAAAAATAAAATAAAAAAAGTGAAGGTCATGCCTGCCTGCCCAGAGCTCATATAAGGGAGAGGCAGCTGGCCAGCCTGGGGGCTGTGAGCCTCTTTGCTTAGCCCCGTCCACTCCCTGCCTGCATGAAGCCAGCGCACTGAGGACTCACTGCCAGCCCCTGAGCCCCGGCCCTGTGGTCCCACTCTGCCTCCGATGGGCAAGGCAGGACCGCCTCTGGGTGACCAAGTCTCAGCTGCTGGCAGGGGGCCTTTGACCCCACGGCAGGTTCAAAGGGGGTTGAAGGACTCTGAAAGGTGAAGAAGTGGGTTTATAAGTAGCGCCCAGCCATTGGAACGTGACCCTGCCTGGGCGGCCTTTCACGGCGGAGTCAGATACAGCCTGAAGCTGGCCACAGCCCTCTTGGCGGCAGTAGCTGGAATGTCCAGGCCACCACACTGGCGCCTGAGCGGTGTTGGTGGGCGGTGCGTCCATCCCTCGGAATGGGGTTTGGGAGACCGGCTTCTGAGTTGGAAAAGATGGCACAGTTGCTGGATTCAGACGCACTGGTTCAAATATGACCTCGGCCACATCTGTGGTCTCATGACCGGCTGTGAGAGCCCAGGATCAGCTTGCCTCCCCTTCCCAGCCTCGATCTTCCCATCTGTCAAATGGGCTCCCACAGCAACCCTCCAGATCCACTGAGGAGACACAGATGGTGACCGGTCTATGAAAAGAGCTGCACAGCTATGAGCAGGTAAGATCTGGGAGACCCACCAAGAATGGAGTGAGCCTCCCCAGGGGCTTGCTATGTGGTGCTCTCCTCTAACGGGCTCAATGGTGAGGAGTGAAGGGAGAGTTTCACGGGGCAACACACAGTACTGATAGCGATGCGGGAATTCCTGGGAAACTCTATGTGCTGGGCAGGCTATTCATTCATTCATCTACTGATCCATCTCTCCATCTACCCAAAAACCCACCCATCCATCCATTTATCTGCCTATCACCCACTCATCTTTCCATCCATCCATCTATCCCTCCATCCATCCATCAGTTATCTACTTATTCATCCATTCATCTTTCCACCCACCCATTCATCCATCCATTTATCTACCTATTCATCATCATCCATCTATCCATCCATCCATTTATCTTATTCATCCATTCATCTCTCCATCCACCCAAACATCCATCCATCCATTTATCCACTCAATTACCATCCATCCATTGAGTTTACAGCAGCCAAAACCCAGGCCCTTTACACGGGTAAAACAGCTTATGCTTGTCCATCAGTAGCTTCCAGCCTCAGGGGAGACAGAGGCACCCCTCTCAAGGAGTGGGTTAGGAGCAGTGGCCTGGAGAAATTCAGGGAACGTGGAGCAGCTCCAGTTGGGACCATGAGGCACCATCAGTCTGGACCCCTTTGTCGAGAGCCAGTGCCTTGTGGCTAGTCAGCCAGCATCTAGATGATTCTGTGAGAATCAGAACTTGCCAGCTTCCTTATCTCCCTTTGGAGCCACCCTGGGACATGGCGAGGTGAAGACTGAAGGGCTGGGAGCATGGAGGTGAGATATGGGGTCCAGGAAGGACCGGCTTCATGGCAAGGGCTGTTTAGGACCGCAGGCCTTGGGGTTGGGCCGACCTGAGTCTCCATCAGGCCCGCCCACCCAGGTGCCTTGACTGATGCTTCACTGATGGGCTCTGGGGCTGGGTATGGCTCTCTGACCTCTCTAAGCCTCAGCTTCCTCCTCTATGGAATGGGGACAACAATGATACCACATCACAGGGCTGTCCTGAAGATTCAGTGCAGCTTAGGAGTGGAGGCTGGTGCCTGGCACGCAGGCGGCAAGGGTTCTGATGTTAGCTGTGAAGTCACCACCCAACTGTGGCCCGAGGTGGAGATCGTTGTGGTGAGAATGATTAAAATCTCCCCCTTCCTGAGCACTGACTCAAGGCCAGACCATTCCAGGCAACTCACGTGTTCTCCAAACTCACACCGACATCTCAGGTCGTCTGCAGACAACCCTGGGAGACAGGGGTTCGGTCTCCACCGCTCAGCGAGGAAACGGCTCACAGAACGGATATGGAACATAGGCAAGGTGGCAGAGCTGGCCAGGCTGGACCTGGGGCTCCTGCCCAGGCAGTGGGCTCTAGACCCTGTCGCCTCCTCCGCAGAGAACCCCTTGCCAGGCCCCTCGACCAAGTGAGGCGGACCTCCCCGTTCTCCCAGGAGGGTGGGGCACCCCTGGAGCCCCTGGGGGATGGCAGAATGCGTGAAGGGGAGGAGGCTGGCAGGGGAAACCTGCCCCACCTGTTTGATTCTTGGATTGGGTTCCTTTTTCTTTACAAGACGTTAAAGAATGACCTTCTTGCCTCCACAAACTCTTCCCAGGCAAGCTCAAATGCTTGTCTCAGGAGAGTAGACTGGGCGCCTAAGCAGGCAACAGGCACTAATGACTTTTGGAAAAGGGTCATCTCTTCACCAGGATGCTCTTCGAGCTCCTCCTGCCTCCTCTGCTCTCTCTCCCGTCCCTAACTCCAGCCCCACTACTGCATCCATACCAGGCTCTTTCCTGCCACAGGACCCTTGCACACGCTGCCACCCGGGAATACTCTTCTCTTGACGCTTCGCCTCGCTGGCTGCTTCTCGATGTCCATTTCTCAGGGTGTTGCCTCCCAGAGAGACTTTCTGTGACCGTTCTATCCAAAATTGGGGATATTTTCCCCCACAGCGCCTTATTATTTTCATTCACATAATCAGACTTAATCTGTAAGTAATTGAGAGACTTTCCTGGTGGTCCAGTGATTAAAAATCTGCCTTGCAATGCGGGAGACTCAGGTTCAATCCCTGGTGAGGGAACTAAGATCCCACATGCTGCAGAGCGGCTAACCCCGAGAGTTACAACTACTGAGCTCAACCAGAGAGTCTGTGCTCCTCGATAAAAGACCCGCATGCCGCAACTAAGACCCGACGCAGTCAAATAAGTAAATATTTTTTTTAATGTGCTTCCAGCTGCAAACCCCATGCTTTAAAAGAAAAATCTTTAAGTAACTGTATACTTACTGCTGGTCCCCCACTAAAAAGTGCGGCATGTGACCTATTTATCCGCCAGCATAGTGACAGTCACTCGCTGAACTTCTGGCCCACTCCCCTCAGACAAAGAAAGCCAGGAGCTTGTGATAGGAAGCCCTGGGGTCGGCATGTTGGAACCCCGACAGTGACAGCTACATCCTCTCATCACTTTTGGCAGATGAGAAAGTTGCTCAGAGAGTTTAAGCATTTTCCTCGAGGTCTCTTGGGCTCCGGGGCTTGCACTACTAACCCACAGGATCCCCAAGGACAGGCACTCCCCAAGGACTGGGCACAGTGGTGCATTCACTATGGAGAACCACCTGGCCATTCTCTACGATATTAGAGTTACCCGTGAGCCGGCAATTCTACTCCTAGGTAGGTGCGCAAAGAAATCGAAAACATAGGTTCACACAAAATCCTGCACACACAATAGTCAAAGAACAGAATCAACGCAAATGTCTATCCGCTGATGAGGAGAAAGAAAATGCTCTATAGCCATACGATGAAATAGTATTTGGCCATGAAACGGAACGATGTTTGGATAAATGCTATTAATACAGTGTGAGTGAATTCTGAGACATTACTCTAAGAGAAGGAAGCCAGACACAAAAGCCCAGACACTTAGGTCCCGTTTATATGAAACACTCAGAATCTGCAAGTCGGTGGAGACGCAAAGCAGGCAGACGGTTGCCAGGGGCTGGAGGGAGACTGGCAATGGGTGTGGGTCTTCTTTGCGGTGATGAGAACGTTTTGATGCTGATGCGGCGATGGCACACAGCAGGATACAAGCCCATCGAATCATACGCCTTAAGTTTGATCGTCACAACCAGGGCTGCACGTCTTTCTGTGAGGGTGGGACTGATGGGGCCTCCCATGCTCTGGGCGCAATAGGAGGACAGGGGGTGGGGCCTGGGTCATCCTGATCCGCAGCCAAGGCACCCCTGACTGTAGTACCACTGCCCACCAGCAGGTGGCAGTGACCTCAGAGACAAGCCCGAGGTGGGTCCAGCTGGCTGAGGACCCCAGGGGCTTCTTGGTGCCTCCGTCCCTGCTGGGTCGCACCCTGAGTCAGGCGGTCCGGGAGGAGTTGGTCATCAGTTCAGGACTGACTCCACCTGAGAGGATGGGACCCGCCGACCCGCCGACCCGACTTGCCTGCCCAGGACCCACTTAGAGGGCAGAGGGTCCTTTCCCGGGCACAAGGACCAGGCAAGGCAGGGAGCAGGCAGTGGACCTGGGTCCTGGGTGAGCTGTGCATCCGAGACCTACTGTTGCTGGCTGGGTGGGAGAGAGCAAGCGCCTCGCCCTGCGGGGAAGGCGTTTGTCTGTGGAAGATGATGTGGTCGCATGGCAGTCGGGGGTGGGGAGGAAGAGGAAGAAGAGACACCCCTGTTGGGCGCCGGCTCACATCACTTTGATCTGCATCTCAGCTCTGAGCTGGGTTCTAATTCTCTGCATGTGACGGATGAAGAGCCAAGGCTCAGAGAAGGGAGGCTACCTGCCCAAGGTCACACAGCTTCACAGCTTCCAAGGGTTGGAGCTCCCATTCAAATCCAGCCATCTAGCTCCAGAGCCAATCTTCAGCTCAGTCAGTTCAGCTCAGTCACTCAGTCGTGTCTGACTCTTTGCGACCCCATGGACTGCAGCACGCCAGGCCTTCCTGTCCATCACCAACTCTCAGAGCTTGCTCAAACTCATGTCCATCGAGTCGGCGATGCCACCAACCATCTCATCCTCTGCTGCCCTCTTCTCCTTAGGCTTAAGTCATCTTTAAAAAGGGCTCAGTTTCACACTTTTGTCTTCAGGGCCTTGATTTAAACCAGTGGTTCTCGAAATGTGACCTGTTTCCCAGGAAAACAGCCCAGCAGTCTGGGTGTTAACCAGACCTCCAGGCAATGCCCTAGCATTTGGGCCCCCCTGAGTTGGAGGGGCATCTCCACGGGCTGCTCACATGTCTTAACTAAGGACATAAAACGCTTTGTTATGAGTTGTGTGCTTTCTACTCATCAGTTCAATTCAGTCGCTCAGCCGTGTCTGACTCTTTGTGACCCCATGGACTGCAACACACCAGACTTTCCTGTCCATCTTCAACTCCCAGAGTTTACTCAAACTCATGTCCTCCATTGAGTCAGTGATGCCATCCAACCATCTCATCCTCTGTCATCCCCTTCTCATCCAGCCCTCAATCTTGCCTAGCATAAGGGTCTTTTCCAGTGAGTCAGTTCTTTGCATCAGGTGGCCAAAATATTGGAGTTTCAGCTTCAGTATCAGTCCTTCCAATGAATATTCAAGATTAATTTCCTTTGGGATTGACTGGTTTGATCTCCTTGCTGTCCAAGGGACTCTCAAGAGTATTCTCCAGCACCACAGTTCAAAAGCATCAGTTCTTCCATGCTCAGCCTTCTTTATGGTCCAGCTCTCACATCCCTACACGCTACTGCTGCTGAGTCGCTTCAGTCGTGTCCGACTCTGTGCGAACTCATAGATGGCAGCCCACCAGGCTCCGCTGTCCCTGGGATTCTCCAAGCAAGACACCGGAGTGGGTTGCCATTTCCTTCTCCAGTGCGTGAAAGTGAAGTGGCTCAGTCATGTTCGACTTTACGCGACCCCCTAGACTGCAGCCCACCAGGCTCCTCCATCCATGGGATTTTCCAGGCAAGAGCACTGGAGTGGGGTGTCATTGCCCTCTCAGAAAAACCATAGCTTTGACTAGATGGACCTCTGTCAGCAAAGAAACATTTCTGCTTTTTAATATGCTCTCTAGGTTAGTCATAGCTTTTCTTCAGCCCATCAGCTCACGGAATTCTCCCAGTGACTCTGCTAGGCTGGTGGTTATGCTCCCCATTTTACAGGAGGGGAGACTGAGGCTCAGGGGAAAGCCCCACGTCTCTAGTGGTGAGGCGTGAGTTTAGACAAAGCTGGATCTAAGAGACTGCTATGACTGCTGCCCTGTGGACAGACGATGGCCCTGGGGGACGTGGCTGTCCCCCAACATGCTTACTCTGCTTCTCTGCAGGCTAGAAGGCAGGTTGAGAGCTGGATAAAGAAGTGCTACCTTTACCCAGGTATGTGAGTCTTGAGAAAGTCATGGACCCTGAAATACGGGCATAATTTTCTAGGGTTGTCTTGAGCTTTCTGCTGGGAGGAGACAGGCAGGAGTGGGAGCAGTGATAACGGCTCCCCTCTAGCTCACCACACCTAGTCTGGGGCGTCCCAAACTCCATCAGCATCTGACTGAGTCCCTCCAGTTCTCACCCCTGCACTCCCACCTTAAGGTTGCTTTTGGAACCAAATGGATTTGGATTCATAGCTCACCTTGGCTCCAGTTAACCTTCCCGGGGTATCTGTTTTCCCTCTATGAGTCAGCCTTCAGCTCAGCTATGAGAGTCAGAAAACTCAAGACAAATGTACTTAAAACAAGATAAAGATGTATATCTGTCATGTGAAGGATGCTCAGGCTAATGAGTCTGCTTCACATTCACTGGGGACTCACCTTCCTCCCATCTTTCTCTTTCATAGTCATCATATGGGTTTGACCTCATGATATAAAATAGCTGCCTGGGCTCCGATCATCACATCCACAGTCCATATAACAGCAACAAAGAAGACAGGCAGGTCCCCAGCTTCACAGGACATCTCCCGGAAGCCACAGGTAAGGTGTTGTTTGCCTTCACTGGCTGGAATACTCTCTAGGGGTTGCTTACCTTTCACTGGCCAGGCTTCAGTCATATGGCTGCTCCAAGCTACAGGGGAGGCTGGGGAATGTAGTCTTTACTCCAGGCAGTGTGACTCTGGCAAAACCGCAAGTTTCTATTTCCAAGGAGAAAGAGAGAAAGGGTATTGGGCGTCTCTGCCTCCTCAGAGTGGACATCAGGATGGCTCCGCACCTGTGTGCCTTCTGGGCCATCGAGTCCTTTCTGTGCGGCGGCTTCTTCAAATGTCAGGAGAACAATGTGTGGCCGTTGGACGTCGTCCCTGCTGCGAGAGCAGAGTTAAGATTTATTGCCAGGCCAGCCCGAGGCCACCTGCTGGAGGTCAGAGCCCCTGCCAGCCCCACCCCGAGCCCGGCCCTGGGAGCGTCCCTACCCAGGGCCCGAGGGCCACTCGAGGCTTTTCCAACAGGACGCTGTGCGGCTGTCGTCAGAGGCCCCTCCCTGGGGAGGGCCAGGGGCTGGTGTCCTCACCTGTCACTCCCACCCTCCCCTGGACTGGGGTCGTCTAGGGGGCTGCCAGGCAGGCCAGAATCTTCCTAACCTTCCTCAAAATCGCAGCCCCAAGTGAGTGGGGAGGCAGGACAGGGGAGGAGCAGGGAGGGGCTGTCAGCCCCTTGGGGAAGCCATGTGTGGGTCCCAGGAGCTGATGGTTCACGGATTCTAGAAGTTCCAGCATCTTCCTGGTGGTGGTGGAGGTGAGGGGGGACAGGTGGTAAATCTCAGTCCCCAGTTTGGCTCCTCCTGGGCCTGAGGCTCTCGGCACCTCCCGGAGTGAAACTGGCAAGGCGGGAGCAGGGCAGGGGCCTTGTGTGACCTCTGGACTGCCCTCCGTGGACCGTGGTCATGGCGGCCCAGCAGGGACCTGCACTGTCACGGCTGGACGTCGGCTCCAGTCCAGCAGCTTCTTCCTGGCGGAGAGAACCAGGTAGGCCCCCTTCTCCTGTGGCCAGAATGCCACCACGGCTCAGGAAGGCTGGGGTGGCCCAGCAGGAGGGTGGCCTTGGGCCAGGCGTGGAGGGTCTTGTCCCACCAGCCCGGCACCCGCCACGTGAAGGGCTGGCCCCACCGAGCCCTGGGCACATGGCGTCTCGCGTGGGCCTCCTGATTATTCTAGAAGGTAGGTACTGTTATTGTCATCCCCATTTTTTCCAGCGAGGAACAGGTCAGAAGTGAAGCCTTCCAGCTGAGGTCACACGGCGCTGGCTCTGAGTGGTCAGAGCACAGCACGGGCCTGCGTTCAGATCCGGCTCCACTTCTCACTGCTGCACGGGTGGGACCGTGTTTTACCCCTGAGTCTGCTTCTCCCTGTGAAATGAGGGTGCCCATCGTTGCCCCACTCTCTGTTTGAGGACCTTGTAAGCCAGGCAGCTTGAGACCCCCAGGTGAGAAGGTCTGTGGGTCTCTAAGGCAGAGGGTCCCCGAGGTCACTGGTTCCAGTCTCCCACGTGATGCCCATGCCGGCCCAGGTGGGTTTCTGGAGGGCTGGCCCACCTTGAGAGTCTGGGGTCCTGTAGGAGATGCTGTTGAGGACGATGAGGCTAGAACTGCAGTCCTGGTCAAAGAGGAGGCAACCCCTTGTCATTGGGAAAACCTTACCCCTGTCCACCCCTGGTCTCACCGGTGTCCCCACTGCGTGGACGGAGCTCTGTCCGCAGCACTGGTGCCGAGGGGTGGCCGTGGCACGGCCACCCCCGGCAGCAGGTGGTGCTGCCTCCCCGACGGTGGGGAAGGCCCGTGTGGTCCCATCCACATTCCCCACCTGCACCCTTCTCATCCCTACTGCAGATGCTCACTAACCCCCCTGCGTGCCGGCCTGGCACCGTCCTGGCAGAGAGAGGAGGGAGGGCCGGTCCGGCTCCAGTCTGAGCGGCTGATGCGGTGGAGGCCCCCAGAGGATACACAAGGGGCGAATAGCTATTTCAGACCTGCCATGTCATAAAGTCAAGCTTGGAGAGTGACATGGTCGGGGGACAGGTAACATTTTGACCAAAAAGATCTGTCTGGGGAGGTGACCTCCAGGCTGAGACCTGAGTGATGGGAAGAAGGGGGCCAGCAAGTGCAAAGGCCCCGGGGTCGGGAGAGTCCCGGCCCAGGCCCCAGGCAGCCAGGCCAGCTGAGGGGCACCTGGAGCAAGGGTGGAGGGGCGGAGGTGGGGGGAGGCAGGGAGGGCTGCTGATGCTGATGCTGGCTGGGTCCTGCCTGCTGTTCTTTGTGGTCAAGGACTGGGTCTGGGCCGGTGGCTCTGAGCGCAGGGGGAGAGGTCCCTCTGTGCTTGTCGGGGGGTGAGAGGACCGTGCCTTGGCCCACCCTGGCAAAGAGACCCCTGCTGCTCCCCAAAGGCAACTGGTGCCCCTCCTGCAGCTGCTCACCAACCCCCCTAACCCCAGCTTCCTGGCCGGACCCTCCCTGGATCTCCCCCAGAGCTCGGGATCACCAGTGTCAATATCAGCTCTGCTCCCTGAACCCTCGGCACCATCTACTTGAAAACCCAGCCCCAGGTTCTCTGAAGAGGAAAGCAGGTGAGTATGAGTGGGCTATCTGTGTGCTCTGTGAGGGCCATGCTCACCGTCTCAGAGCCGCTCAGATTCCTGGGGGAACCGCTGAGACCAGAGGGGATAAAGAGAAGGGACACTCACAGCACAGACACTCACAGAACTTCCTGATTATTCTAGAAGGTAGGTACTTTATTGTCATCCCCATTTTTTCCAGCGAGGAACAGGTCAGAGGTGAAGCCTTCCAGCTGAGGTCACACGGCGCTGGCTCTGAGTGGTCAGAGCACAGCACGGGCCTGCGTTCAGATCCGGCTCCACTTCTCACTGCTGCACGGGTGGGACCGTGTTTTACCCCTGAGTCTGCTTCTCCCTGTGAAATGAGGGTGCCCATCGTTGCCCCACTCTCTGTTTGAGGACCTTGTAAGCCAGGCAGCTTGAGACCCCCAGGTGAGAAGGTCTGTGGGTCTCTAAGGCAGAGGGTCCCCGAGGTCACTGGTTCCAGTCTCCCACGTGATGCCCATGCCGGCCCAGGTGGGTTTCTGGAGGGCTGGCCCACCTTGAGAGTCTGGGGTCCTGTAGGAGATGCTGTTGAGGACGATGAGGCTAGAACTGCAGTCCTGGTCAAAGAGGAGGCAACCCCTTGTCATTGGGAAAACCTTACCCCTGTCCACCCCTGGTCTCACCGGTGTCCCCACTGCGTGGACGGAGCTCTGTCCGCAGCACTGGCGCCGAGGGGTGGCCGTGGCACGGCCACCCCCGGCAGCAGGTGGTGCTGCCTCCCCGACGGTGGGGAAGGCCCGTGTGGTCCCATCCACATTCCCCACCTGCACCCTTCTCATCCCTACTGCAGATGCTCACTAACCCCCCTGCGTGCCGGCCTGGCACCGTCCTGGCAGAGAGAGGAGGGAGGGCCGGTCCGGCTCCAGTCTGAGCGGCTGATGCGGTGGAGGCCCCCAGAGGATACACAAGGGGCGAATAGCTATTTCAGACCTGCCATGTCATAAAGTCAAGCTTGGAGAGTGACATGGTCGGGGGACAGGTAACATTTTGACCAAAAAGATCTGTCTGGGGAGGTGACCTCCAGGCTGAGACCTGAGTGATGGGAAGAAGGGGGCCAGCAAGTGCAAAGGCCCCGGGGTCGGGAGAGTCCCGGCCCAGGCCCCAGGCAGCCAGGCCAGCTGAGGGGCACCTGGAGCAAGGGTGGAGGGGCGGAGGTGGGGGGAGGCAGGGAGGGCTGCTGATGCTGATGCTGGCTGGGTCCTGCCTGCTGTTCTTTGTGGTCAAGGACTGGGTCTGGGCCGGTGGCTCTGAGCGCAGGGGGAGAGGTCCCTCTGTGCTTGTCGGGGGGTGAGAGGACCGTGCCTTGGCCCACCCTGGCAAAGAGACCCCTGCTGCTCCCCAAAGGCAACTGGTGCCCCTCCTGCAGCTGCTCACCAACCCCCCTGACCCCAGCTTCCTGGCCGGACCCTCCCTGGATCTCCCCCAGAGCTCGGGATCACCAGTGTCAATATCAGCTCTGCTCCCTGAACCCTCGGCACCATCTACTTGAAAACCCAGCCCCAGGTTCTCTGAAGAGGAAAGCAGGTGAGTATGAGTGGGCTATCTGTGTGCTCTGTGAGGGCCATGCTCACCGTCTCAGAGCCGCTCAGATTCCTGGGGGAACCGCTGAGACCAGAGGGGATAAAGAGAAGGGACACTCACAGCACAGACACTCACAGAACCAGGGTCAGCTCTGGCCTCCGTCAAAGACACAGAAATGAACATCAAAAACCATCTCAGCTGGGACTGGCATATACACAATGCCACGCATAAAACCACCATGGGGGCCTGCTGCACGGCGCAAGGGTCTCCGCTCAGTGCTCCGTGATGACCGAGAGGCTGGGATGGGGTCGAGGGGGAGGTCCAGGCGGGAAGGGCTGTCTGGGCCCAATTCGCTTTGACGTGAATCACAGTGTGGCTCACTTTGTCGGTGTACAGCAGAAACTTGCACAGCGTTGTAAAACAACTACACCCCCGATAAATTAAAAAACAAACAAACGCAAAACCGTCAAAGTTATCCAAACAAGGCAGGCCTGAGAAATCGTCAAGAGAAGGGCCTAAGGCGAGGGTCCAACCAGATGTGATGAGGGCTTCTGGGGCAGAAAGGGACGTTCAGTTCAGTTCAGTTCAGTTCAGTCGCTCAGTCGTGTCCGACTCTTCGTGACCCCATGAATCGAAGCACGCCAGGCCTCCTTGTCCATCACCTGCTTCCAGAGTTCACTCAGACTCATGTCCATCGAGTCAGTGATGCCATCCAGCCATCTCATCCTCTGTCCCCCTTCTCCTGCCCCCAATCCCTCCCAGCATCAGAGTCTTTTCCAATGAGTCAATTCTTCGCATGAGGTGGCCAAAGTACCGGAGTCTCAGCTTTAGCATCAGTCTTCCAAAGAAATCCCAAGGCTGATCTCTTTCAGAATGGACTGGTTGAATCTCCTTGCAGTCCAAGGGACTCTCAAGAGTCTTCTCCAACACCACAGTTCAAAAGCATCAATTTTTCGGCACTCAGCCTTCTTCACAGTCCAACTCTCACAGCCATGCATGACCACTGGAAAAACCATAGCCTTGACTAGACAGACCTTTGTCAGCAAAGTAATGTCTCTGCTTTTCAATATGCTATCTAGGTTGGTCATAACTTTTCTTCCAAGGAGTAAGTGTCTCTTAATTTCATGGCTGCAGTCACCATCTGCAGTGATTTTGGATTTAGGGAGAAGCTAATGAAATCTGCTTAAAGCCTGGACATTGGTTAATAACAGTGTGTCAGGATTGGTTCATTAACGGTAACGAGTGGAACACACAAGTGCAAAATGCTAATAACAGGGAGCCTGGGTGTGGGCCAGGCAGGAGCCCTTGCACTATCTGGCTAACTTTCCTATAAATGCAAAACAACTATAAAATTAAAAATTATTCACAAATAAAATAAAGATCCAGTTTCATTGCTTGCCTGTCATATTAGTAAAGACTAGTAGGGAAAAGGTCCTTATAGTCAAAGTTATGATTTTTCTAATGATGTTGTTATGGTTTTCTACAGATGTTTCTATGGATATGGTTTCTCTATGGATGTGAGAATTGGACCATAAAGAAGACGAGTGCAAAAGAATTGATGCTTTTGAATTGTGGTGCTGGAGAAGACTCTTGAGAGCCCGTTGGACTGCAAGGAGATCAAACCAGTCAATCCTAAAGAAAACCCACCCTGAATATTCATTGGAAGGACTGATGCTGAAGCTGAAGCTTTGGCCATCTGATGCAAAGAGCTGACTCATTGGAAAAGACCCTGATGCTGGAGAAAGATTGAAGGTAAAAGGAGAAGGGGATGACAGAGGATGAGATGGTTGGATGGCATCACCGCTCAATGGACATGAATCTGAGTAAATTCTGGGAGCTAGTGAAGGACAGAGGTGGCATGCTGCAGTCCACAGGGCTGCAGACTTGGACATGACTTAGCTACTGAGCAACAAGGGCAACAAAGCAGGAAAAAACAAAAGCCAGAACTTACCCAGAGCTGCCGAGGATGTGGTTAAGTGGGCAGCTTCTGACATATTGCAGTCGGAGTACATGGTAACTTTAGAGAAGCATAAAGTTCCAGCTGAAAATTCTTGGCCTGAATCCAGAGAGTCTGCTTCTGAAGACCACACCTCAAAGCAGGAAGAAAATAAAAGTTCATGCACAAAGGTGGTCATCACAGCATTGTTCATAACAGAAAAAAGAAAAAAAATGATAGCAAAGAGAAAAAGAATAAACACCTCAGAAACGATCTAATATTAGAAGCAGAGCAGAATGGTTAAACCACTATAGAAGTCAGAAGTTTACACAGAGCACGTGACGGTGTACATTTATGAAGTGAAAACAAATATCTTATTTGCAGGAAGGTTCACACGTTTGTCTGGTTATCCACCAAATAAATATTTATTGAGGCTTGGCTGTGCTAGGCAGGCCCCCTATGCTTAAAAGAAATGACCCAGGGAGCTAGAGGTTATCGCCCCCTGGGGTAAAGGTGTCAATAGACGTGATCATGCTGGATCGAGAGGCTTTCTGGTGTTGTGTCAATCAGCCTACCAAGAAGTGAGGATGTGGTCTCCTGGGGGGATGCAGAGGGGATGGAGTCCCATTGGGCGGGGGCCATGCAGGGAGACAAGACTTAGAGGCACCGCCAAGGCCATCTGGTCTTCTCTGTCCTGTGTGGAGCCACAGGAGGTAAAGATGCAGAGACCACTCCACCCACAAAAGGATGGATAAAGAGGATGTGGCACATACATACAACGGAATACTACGCAGCCACGAAGAAGAATCCAGTCCTGCCATTTGTGACAACACGGGAGGACCTAGAGACATCATACCAAGTGAAGCACCCAGAGAAACACCGCACGATGTCACTTATATGTGGGATATAAAACAGTGTGATTGGTTCATTAACGGTAACGAGTGGAACACACAAGTGCAAAATGCTAATAACAGGGAGCCTGGGTGTGGGCCAGGCAGGAGCCCTTGCACTATCTGGCTAACTTTCCTATAAATGCAAAACAACTATAAAATTAAAAATTATTCACAAATAAAATAAAGATCCAGTTTCATTGCTTGCCTGTCATATTAGTAAAGACTAGTAGGGAAAAGGTCCTTATAGTCAAAGTTATGATTTTTCTAATGATGTTGTTATGGTTTTCTACAGATGTTTCTATGGATATGGTTTCTCTATGGATGTGAGAATTGGACCATAAAGAAGACGAGTGCAAAAGAATTGATGCTTTTGAATTGTGGTGCTGGAGAAGACTCTTGAGAGCCCGTTGGACTGCAAGGAGATCAAACCAGTCAATCCTAAAGAAAACCCACCCTGAATATTCATTGGAAGGACTGATGCTGAAGCTGAAGCTTTGGCCATCTGATGCAAAGAGCTGACTCATTGGAAAAGACCCTGATGCTGGAGAAAGATTGAAGGTAAAAGGAGAAGGGGATGACAGAGGATGAGATGGTTGGATGGCATCACCGCTCAATGGACATGAATCTGAGTAAATTCTGGGAGCTAGTGAAGGACAGAGGTGGCATGCTGCAGTCCACAGGGCTGCAGACTTGGACATGACTTAGCTACTGAGCAACAAGGGCAACAAAGCAGGAAAAAACAAAAGCCAGAACTTACCCAGAGCTGCCGAGGATGTGGTTAAGTGGGCAGCTTCTGACATATTGCAGTCGGAGTACATGGTAACTTTAGAGAAGCATAAAGTTCCAGCTGAAAATTCTTGGCCTGAATCCAGAGAGTCTGCTTCTGAAGACCACACCTCAAAGCAGGAAGAAAATAAAAGTTCATGCACAAAGGTGTCATCACAGCATTGTTCATAACAGAAAAAAGAAAAAAAATGATAGCAAAGAGAAAAAGAATAAACACCTCAGAAACGATCTAATATTAGAAGCAGAGCAGAATGGTTAAACCACTATAGAAGTCAGAAGTTTACACAGAGCACGTGACGGTGTACATTTATGAAGTGAAAACAAATATCTTATTTGCAGGAAGGTTCACACGTTTGTCTGGTTATCCACCAAATAAATATTTATTGAGGCTTGGCTGTGCTAGGCAGGCCCCCTATGCTTAAAAGAAATGACCCAGGGAGCTAGAGGTTATCGCCCCCTGGGGTAAAGGTGTCAATAGACGTGATCATGCTGGATCGAGAGGCTTTCTGGTGTTGTGTCAATCAGCCTACCAAGAAGTGAGGATGTGGTCTCCTGGGGGGATGCAGAGGGGATGGAGTCCCATTGGGCGGGGGCCATGCAGGGAGACAAGACTTAGAGGCACCGCCAAGGCCATCTGGTCTTCTCTGTCCTGTGTGGAGCCACAGGAGGTAAAGATGCAGAGACCACTCCA
This sequence comes from Madoqua kirkii, assembly GCA_006408675.1. Lineage (NCBI taxonomy): Eukaryota > Metazoa > Chordata > Mammalia > Artiodactyla > Bovidae > Madoqua > Madoqua kirkii. The sequence goes on along the minus strand of SJYC01017693.1, from coordinate 10,740 downwards.
CCCACAAAAGGATGGATAAAGAGGATGTGGCACATACATACAACGGAATACTACGCAGCCACGAGGAAGAATCCAGTCCTGCCATTTGTGACAACACGGGAGGACCTAGAGACATCATACCAAGTGAAGCACCCAGAGAAACACCGCACGATGTCACTTATATGTGGGATATAAAACAGTGATAAAAAAGAAATTCCTTGCAAAACGGAAACAGACTCACAGACACAGAAAGCAAACTTACGGTTACCAAAGGCCAAAGGAAGGAGGGACAAGTTAGGAGACTGGGACTCATTTACACACACTGCTCTGTATCAGATAAATAAGCAAGGGCCGACCACCGTGAAGCACAGGGAACTGTAGCCAACATCTTGCAATAATACATCATAAGGAAGAGTCAGGAAAAAGAATATACATACATATCTCCTGCTGCTGCTGCTGCTGCTGCTGCTAAGTCGCTTCAGTCGTGTCTGACTCTGTGTGACCCCATGGATGGCAGCCCACCAGGCTCCCCCGTCCCTGGGATTCTCCAGGCAAGAACACTGGAATGGGTTGCCATTTCCTTCTCCAATGCATGAAAGTGAAAAGTGAAAGTGAAGTTGCTCAGTCGTGTCCGACTCTTAGTGACCCCATGGACTGCAGCCTGCCAGACTCCTCCATCCATGGGATTTTCCAGGCAAGAGTACTGGAGTAGGGTGCCATCGCCTTCTCCGATATATCTCCTATATATATGTAGATCCAAATTCCCGTGCTCTGTACCTGAAATATTGTAAATCAACTATAGTTCAATGAATTCCAGGAGGCGCCAGTGATAGAGGACTCGCTTGCCAGTGCAGACGACAGAAGAGGCGCAGCTTCCATCCTTGGGTCAGGAATCTCTCCTGGAGAAGGAAACAGCTACCCACTCCAGCATCCTTGCCTGGAGAATCTCATGGACACAGGAGCCCGGAAGGCTACAGTCCCTAGTGTTGCAAAGACATGGCTGAAGAGATTTAGCAAGCTCGATAGTTGAATTAAAAAATTAAAAAAAAAAAAAAAAAGAGGAAACGACCAGATCAAAGAGCTTCCGGAGTCCGGGCCCGGGCTCTGGCCCCGTCACCCGCCCGCATTGTGGGGGCCCACTCACCGTGACCTGTGCCCTCGGCCAGAGGAAGCGGCCTCCCAGCCCCCGGCTCTATCAGGGCCTCCATCTCATGGGCCTTTCTGCTCTTGCATTCCCGGTCGGGGTGATGAAGACGGACGGAGGCTGGGCCCCTTCCGAGTGCACGGCCACTGCTTCTGGCGTGTCCACATCCCCTGCCCCCTGGGGCCACAGTGGCTCACGAGAAACCAAACATCCCAGGCTCACTGAGCCCTGGGTCCTGGGGAGCGGAGTCACGCAGTCAGGGGGCCCGGGCTGTAACTGAGGTTGGTAGGAACCCAGTGTAGCAGGCCCAGGGCACCTGAGTTAAAGTGGACGCTCCGGGCCCCTCAGCCACCTTGCAATGCAGGTCCTTCCCGCAAGGGCCCACAAGGGCCCTGGCTACTCTGAAAGGCCCCTGTGAACAGAGATCAGGGCGCTCATCTTCCTCGTTCTTGCTGAATCCCTACCAGGAGGGTAGGAGGGGGCTGAGGCTCAGAAACGCTGAGCGTCACACAGCAAGTAGAGCCCCACAGAGGCTTTCCATCGATACGCTTCCATCCCCTTCATAACACTAGCCGGGTTTGTTCCCAAGGCGCTTGGGTCCACTGTGCTTGTCAGGACAGCTGGGAAATTGTGTGTGTGTGTGTGTGTGTGTCTGTGTGCACGTGTGTGTGTGTTAGTCACTCAGTCATGTCTGACCCTTTGCGACAACATGGACTGTAGCCCGCCAGGCTCCTCTGTCCATGGGATTCTCCAGGCAAGAATACTGGAGTGGGTGCCATTCCCTTCTCCAGGGGTCCCTCCCAACCGGGGGACCAAACCCAGGGCTCCCGCATTGCAGGCAGATTCTTAACCATCTGAGCCACCTGGGAAGCCCGGCTGGAAAATGTAAGGAGTGTAAACCACACCGACGGAACACAAAGGTGAAAAGAGAGCTGATGGCCCACGAAGACAAGGCTTTGGAAGACTCAGTGAAGACAACTTCCTCCAAAGTGCTGTCAAAATAGGCGTGGGAGGGGTCCCGGGAGAGGATGAAAATCCCCGGTATCCACGGTTCTGAACTCAGATGTCTGGCTTCCCCCAAATCCCGTGGCTAACTTTCCTGTGGTTCCTTGTGGCCCTGTCCCCCCTGGTTTGAACCCCATGCCCCACACCCCCAGTGCGTCTTCTTCATCAAACCTCTGCAAACTCACAGACTGGAGCAGGCCCACCGCCCACTTCGGTAAACTGAGTTTTCCTGGCCTGGCCTTCCCAGGTGGCTTAGTGCTAGAATCCACCTGCCAAGGCAGGAGACTTGGGTCCAATCCCTGGGTCGGGAAGATTCCCTGGGGAAGAGCATGGCAACCCACTCCAGCAGTCTTTGCCTGGAGAATCCCATGGACAGAGGAGTCTGGTGGGCTACAGCCCGTGGGGTCACAAAGAGTCGGACACGACTGAGTGATTGCACCGCCCAGGTCTCGGGCTAGGATCCCAGAGCTGAGCGGCAGGAGCGGCCGTCCTGCCCTGCGCCCTGGCAGCCAGCTCTCAGGAAGACTGATGGAGCGCCTCCCTCTGGCTGCAGCGCTCCACCCGCTCTGCATTGCATTTGAGATTAAAACGCCCCTGTGGCCCACCTCCTCGGTCCCTGTTCCCCGTTACTCCAGCCCTCTTTCCCACTCTGCGACCTCGAGGTGAAGGCAGGCGCAGGCTGGTCACGGGGTGAGCAGGTCAAGGACGAATGCTCAGGCCCGGCTTGCACCCATCCTTGGCACGCAGGGAGGAGAAAGGCTGATGGCCCTCGGAGGTTCACAAGGCCCTGTGGGTTTGGTTTGTTTCTTTATCTTTTAAAACGTTTCTTTTTATTCATTTATGGGCTGTGCAGCTCTCAGTTGCGGCACGTGGGATCGAGCTCCCCGAGCAGGAATCGAACCCGAGGCCCCTGCGTTAGGAGCAAGGAGTCTAAGCCGCTGGACCACCAGGCGGGTCCCCTTAGGTTTGGTTTCATGTGGGTGAAAAGGAAAGCCTCTTCTGCTTCCCCTGAGCTGGAGTCCTTTGACTCCCGCCCCCCACTTCTCCCAACCTCCCCTCCCCCCATCCCTGGAGGACTCACAGAGGCCAGACGGCCCGCCTTTAAGGGAAAGCCAGCGTTCCCCAATCCGTCCCTGCCTGGGGCCTCTTCAAAGCCCTGCTGGTCCCTTCAGCCTCTTGGCATTGCCCGCCTGGGCCGTTGGCTCTTCACCCTCACCCCAGAGGCCCCTGGGCCTCTCCTCCCAGCCTGTGCTCTGCCTAAATCACCTGCTCCGCCCGGATTGCAGCTTCATGGCAACCGCAGGCCTCTTCTTTAGGGACTCCTCCCTGACCAGGTCAGGGCCCCTCGCCCCCATCACACCCCACCCGTAGGTCCTTGGATCCCATTTCTAAACTCCCATCCATGGGGCGCTCCTCGCTCAGTGTCTCCTCCCCGTGGAAAGGCATCTCTGAGAGGCGGGGAGGGTGACGGCACCTCCGCCACATCTGTGCCTGGGTCGGAGCCTGCACCTTCAGGGGCTCAGCCAAGGTTTGTTGAATGACTTACTGAGCTTCAGCGTGAGCAAAATTCTCCTTGCCTTGCAGGCCTGGTGCCACCACAGGACTCTCTTACCAAGGTCAGAGTGGGAAGGAGGGTACAGCCGAGACTGCTAAAATACTTAGTGAAAGCATCCAAGCCAAAGGAATGGAAGGAGCCAGTTCCAATGGCCAGCGTTTGGGTACCAGGTCACGGGACGCACACCTGAGCCGTTTGGCAATCTGATGTCTGGACGTGGTGAAGTTCAACCTTCAGCACAGTTTGACGTGGCTTCATCTTATTGTTAGAATTCCTTCCTGCTTTTGATTTTTTTTAAGTCTCCTTTGCTATGACATGATCTGATCTTGTTGTTCGGTCGCTAAGCTGTGTCCAGCTCTTCACCACCCCGTGGACTGCAGCACACCAGGCTTCCCTGTCCTTCACCGTCTCGTGGAGTTGGCTCAAACGCATGTCCCTCGAGTCAGTGATGCTATCCGACCATCTCATCCTCTGCCCTTGGGGTTTCCCAGACAAGATCTCCTATTCTAGGGGGTCTCCCCGCCCACCGCAGGGATTGAACCCGCGTCTCTTGTGTCTCCTGAAGTAGCAGGCAGATTCCTTACCGCCAGTGCCACCTGGGAAGGATGGATGTGATCTGAAGGGACCAAACCCATGCAGGTGAGCAAGCTTGCTCCTCTGGCAAAGCACACAGGAGAGGTGGGCCCAGCGACCAGAGCCCTCGTTCAGGAACTCTGCTGCCGTGCGGGCCTCCCAGGTCTTGGGACGCAGACTTTTCTTCCCGATGTGTGTTCACGGGGTGGCCCTGGACTGGAGCGGGCTGGGCAGCTGTGGCTGCTGGATCCCAGTTCACCCTGGCCTCCTGGCCGCCTCCTTGGCCGGCCCTGCGATTTCACAGAGAAAGGCAGAGTGTTTGTGAAACAGAGGAGCCTGAGGCATCACAGGGGGTCCGCCAGATTGTATTTTGGCTTCTGGCCCAGGTTCGGTCGGGCCCTCGTCCCAGCTACACATGCCAGGGTCCGGGTGTAACGAGAAGGAGCGGCTGGGGAGAAGTCCAGGCCTGCTCTGACCTGGTTCTCGGGGAATGACCTCTTGGCTGGGAGCATCTATTTTAAAGGAGGCTGCCATTTGGTCTTTGCCAAAATAGTTGAAAGAAGACCCCAGAATAGCAGGCTGGGTCTGCCCCGGCTTAGAAGTGCATCTCGGGCTTAGAGGCAGGCGCGTGGGATGTCAAGGAGCAGGCGGCAGAGGCCTCTTGTCGTCGAGACCGGGGGCCTGGGAAGGCCTGTGTCGGCCCTGGGAGGGTGAGCATCCTCGGCCCGAGGCGCCGGGCAGGCCCCACGGGTGTGACATCAGAGGCTCGGGAGCAATGGCGGATGGAGCAAAGGAAAGTCTGTTCCTTAGGCCTTTCCTCAGATCTCCCCCCTCCTTGTTACCCATTTTGCAGATGGGAAGGCTGAGTTAGAATCTGCCCAAGGACCTCACCGCCAGAGAAAGAGGTAGAGTCAGATGACCCTTATAGCCTCAGAGAATGGACCGTAGCCACCTCTGGACGCCCTCGTAAGTGGCAGCAGCAATACAGCAAAGGTGATGGGGAAATACAGTCTACCCCCCGCTGTGTAAGGACTCCTGTGAGCCTGGAATCCCTCGTCACTCTACCTGGGGGCTGTGCCCCTGTGTTCCCCCCACCCTCCCAAGTAGGGGCCAGTGAGCAGTGCCGCGTGGGCACCCTCACACAGGAGAGGTGGGCCCAGCGACCAGAGCCCTCGTTCAGGAACTCTGCTGCCGTGCGGGCCTCCCAGGTCTTGGGACGCAGACTTTTCTTCCCGATGTGTGTTCACGGGGTGGCCCTGGACTGGAGCGGGCTGGGCAGCTGTGGCTGCTGGATCCCAGTTCACCCTGGCCTCCTGGCCGCCTCCTTGGCCGGCCCTGCGATTTCACAGAGAAAGGCAGAGTGTTTGTGAAACAGAGGAGCCTGAGGCATCACAGGGGGTCCGCCAGATTGTATTTGGCTTCTGGCCCAGGTTCGGTCGGGCCCTCGTCCCAGCTACACATGCCAGGGTCCGGGTGTAACGAGAAGGAGCGGCTGGGGAGAAGTCCAGGCCTGCTCTGACCTGGTTCTCGGGGAATGACCTCTTGGCTGGGAGCATCTATTTTAAAGGAGGCTGCCATTTGGTCTTTGCCAAAATAGTTGAAAGAAGACCCCAGAATAGCAGGCTGGGTCTGCCCCGGCTTAGAAGTGCATCTCGGGCTTAGAGGCAGGCGCGTGGGATGTCAAGGAGCAGGCGGCAGAGGCCTCTTGTCGTCGAGACCGGGGGCCTGGGAAGGCCTGTGTCGGCCCTGGGAGGGTGAGCATCCTCGGCCCGAGGCGCCGGGCAGGCCCCACGGGTGTGACATCAGAGGCTCGGGAGCAATGGCGGATGGAGCAAAGGAAAGTCTGTTCCTTAGGCCTTTCCTCAGATCTCCCCCCTCCTTGTTACCCATTTTGCAGATGGGAAGGCTGAGTTAGAATCTGCCCAAGGACCTCACCGCCAGAGAAAGAGGTAGAGTCAGATGACCCTTATAGCCTCAGAGAATGGACCGTAGCCACCTCTGGACGCCCTCGTAAGTGGCAGCAGCAATACAGCAAAGGTGATGGGGAAATACAGTCTACCCCCCGCTGTGTAAGGACTCCTGTGAGCCTGGAATCCCTCGTCACTCTACCTGGGGGCTGTGCCCCTGTGTTCCCCCCACCCTCCCAAGTAGGGGCCAGTGAGCAGTGCCGCGTGGGCACCCAGGGTGCAGCCGATGGGGCCGAAGCTGGAGGGAAAACTGCCTCCAGGAGTCAGACGACCGCTGGCTTCCGGCCATTTTCCCCCCTTTCTTTCTGGTTTCTCTCTTTTTAAAAAAATTTTTATTTATTTTTTTATTGAATGGTGATTGCTTTACAGAATTAATGGGGGCAAAGACAGCCTCTTCAATAAATGGTGTTGGGAAAACTAGACAGCTACATGTAAAAGAATGAAATTAGAACACTTCCTAACACCATACACAAAGATAAACTCCAAATGGGTTAAAGACCTAAACATAAGACCAGAAACTATAAAACGCTTAGAGGAAAACATAGGCAGAACCCTCGATGACGTAAGTCAAAGCAAGATCCTCTAGGACCCACCTCCTAGAGTATCGGAAGTAAAAACAAAAGTAAACAAGTGGGACCTGATTGAACTTAAAAGCTTTTGCACAGCAGAGGAGACTACAAGCAAGGTGAAAAGACACCCCCTAGAATGGGAGAAAATAACGGCAAATGAAACAACTGACAAAAGGATTAATTTCCAAAATATACAAGCAGCTTGCACGGCTCAGTTCCGGACATTTTTGACTCAGTGAGGCTGTGCTCTGCCTGCTACAACCATAGCCCCGTGTGAAACGGGGTGCGCGTCCGGGCCAGCCGGGCCAAGGCCAGGCCGCGCTTCCCTAGCCTCCCCGATCCCAGCCTTGTCGCTGGATCCTGCCCGGGGCTGGCCCCTATCCTGGGCTCTTCTCCCAGGGCCAGGCACAGGCAGCCCTTGCAGCTGGCACCCCGGCCGGGGCGGCACTGGGCACAGGGGGGCAGATGCCCTGTGGGCTCCATGGGAGCGCAAACCAAGGACGCGGTGGTCTTGAGGACTCAGTGGGTGGAGGATGGGAGCTGGTGCAGCTAAGGGGTCTGAGTGAGCCCGGAGCGGCCAGGTGTACGCAGAAGCCTTTCTCTGAAAGCCCCAGGTTGGGCTTTGCTTTGAGCACCCTGTGCCCTGGGGTGGGGGTTGGACTCGAGAGGTCAGGCAAGGCTTCTCTGAAAGGTCAAGGTGGAGCTAGGGGCCGAAAGGGGAGTAGGGGCTAGCTGGGACAGGAGGGGAGGAAGGCAGAGCTTCTCTGCTCCGTGCCCCAGCGCTGGGACAGGAGGGGAGGAAGGCAGAGCTTCTCTGCTCCGTGCCCCAGCGCTGGGACAGGAGAGGGAGGAAGGCAGAGCCTCTCTGCTCCGTGCCCCAGCCACCCTGCAGCCCCGGCCCTCGTCGCCTCTGCTGTTGCTCAGTCTCTCAGTCTTGTCTGACTCGCTGCGACCCCATGGACGGCAGCACTCCAGGCTTCTCTATCCTTCACCATCTCCCAGAGCTTGCTCAGATTCACGTCCATTGAGGCGGTGATGCCATCTAACCATCTCATCCTCTGTCGTCCCGTTCTCCTCCTGCCCTTAGTCTTTCCCAGAATCATGGTGTTTTCCAAGGAGTCGGTTCTTGCATCAGTGGGCCAAAGTATTAGAGCTTCAGCTTCAGCATCAGTCCTTCCAGTGAACATTCAATATTGATTTTCTTTAGGAATGACTGGTTTGATCTCCTTGCAGTCTAAGGGACTCTCAAGAATCTTCTCCAGCCCTACAATTTGAAAGCATCAATTCTTTGGCACTCAGCCTTCTTTATGGTCCAACTCTCACATCTGTACAAGACTATTGGAAAAACCATAGCTTTGACTAGATGGAACTCTGTCAGCAAAGTGATGTCTCTGCTTTTTAATATGCTGTCCAGGTTGGTCATACTTGGTGAATAGACAGAGTACAAGACCCATTGCCAAGCTGTGCTCTTCTAGGATGGACCCCTCCTGTCTCTGCTCACTGGATCTTCCTTCCATGTCCCAAAAGAAAGTCTCAGCTCCTGAACTGGACTTCGCCCACCTGGGAGTTCTTGTCTGGTGCAGAAGCCTCTGGCAAGCAAACAAAGGAGCAAGAGGAAGCAGCAAGAAACACTCCTTCCAGCTCTCCCTGAATGGGAAGCAGCCCCTTCTAGGGTCAAGGGTGGCTGGAGAAAGGCTGCTTGGCCTGCCTGGGGGAGTGGGGAATGCAGACTTCTTGGGGAGCTAAGGGCCAGAGGCAGGACGATTCCATTCAATGACCTTGCCACCTCCGAATCCAGTGGTGGACAAAGATGCGCTTCTGATAGAGAGGCCCCTGAGGTCAGCAGGCTCCCAGCTCAGGGCAGATATCTGGCCCTTGCTCTCTGGGCACAGATGTGTCCACTAGGGCCTTTCTCAGGGTTAAAGTCCACAGTAGGGAGTCTACCATGGGCACGCATGCCAGCTCGCTTGTCTGAACTGAAAAATGTAGCTAAGACTTCCCTGGTGGTATAGTGGATAAGACTCCATCTGCCAATGCAGGAAATTCGGGTTTGATCCCTGGACCAGGAAGGGTCCATGTGCTGCAGGGCAACTAAAGCCCATAAGTCACAGCTGCTGTAGCCTGAGCGCCCTAGAGCTGGCGCTCCGACCAAACAAGAGAAGCCACCGCGATCACAGCAAGAGAGGCACCCACGCGCCTCAGCCAGAGGAAGACCACGTGCCACACAGCAAGAAAGACCACTGCTAACTGCTGAGGCACTTCAGTCGTGTCCAACTCTGTGCCACCCAGAGACAGCAGCCCACCAGGCTCCCCCGTCCCTGGGATTCTCCAGGCAAGAACACCAGAGTGGGTTGCCATTTCCTTTTCCAATGCATGAAAATGAAAAGTGAAAGGGAAGTTGCTCAGTCATGTCTGACTCTTAGCGACCCCACGGACTGCAGCCCACCAGGCTCCTCCATCCATGGGATTTTCCAGGCAAGAGTCCTGGAGTGGGGTGTGGCCATAAATAAATAGATGTTTTAAAAAAAATAAAGCAGTCTGTAGGATGTCTTCTGGTGGTAATCTGCTCTGTCACCCCAAGGACAGACCTTACTGAGTGTGTTGTTCTTTGATGAAAATTTCCTGTATGTTGGATGAACAAAACCTGTAACTTTAGGGTATAGCAGTGGCCAAGCCATGGCTCCTCCATCCATGGGATTTTCCAGGCAAGAGTCCTGGAGTGGGGTGTGGCCATAAATAAATAGATGTTTTAAAAAAAATAAAGCAGTCTGTAGGATGTCTTCTGGTGGTAATCTGCTCTCTCACCCCAAGGACAGACCTTACTGAGTGTGTTGTTCTTTGATGAAAATTTCCTGTATGTTGGATGAACAAAACCTGTAACTTTAGGGTATAGCAGTGGCCAAGCCATTTTGAAATTGGCATTGTCCCAGGTTCATTCTGTTTTTCTTCTTCCTTTCTTTCCTTCCATGATAAGGGGTTTAACAGTATACCTCTGAGTAAAAGAATAAATGGCATAATTAATCGGCCTTTTCCAGGTGAAAAGACGTTTGGGTGAACCTTCCAGAAGCTGAAACAATGTGACTCTGATGACTGATGGTGAATCCTTTGCCAGGATTTTTCGGGCAGTCCAGTGGTTAGGACTCTGTGCTTTTGCTGCAGAGGATTTGGGTTCAGTCCTTGGCTGGGGAACTTGGTCACACAGCTTGGCTGAAAAAAGCCTTTGCCAACTCAGGCAGCTTCTGAGTCTTTGCTATCAACAAAGTTAGAAAAGAATCTAGGGTCTTCCCTGGTAGCTCAGGGGTAAAGAAATCGCCCGCCAATGCAGGGGATACAAGTTCAATCAATACAGGGGGTGGGAGGGAGACTCAAGCGAGAGGGAATGCATGTGTACATACAGCTGATTCACGTCATTGTGCCGCAGAAACTAGCAACATTGTGAGCAATTATGTTTAATTTGAGAAAGGGTCTAGCGAGTCAGCAGACAGCAGGAAATACATTTTTGATAAGTTGTATGTGATTCTGAACTTATACTTTGGCGGGTGTTCAAATCCCTGGGTGATGTCCCCATAACAGACCTTCCATTCCTTCTAATTATTTCTGTGAATAGGCTTTTTAGCTTCTACATGAACAGAAATGGAACACAAGAATGAAACGGAAGCCAAATTCCATGTTATTCCAGCAATAAGTAATAATGATGATATGAAATAATTAAAAAACCCTCAAATCATATCTCAAAAGATTCATTTCAATGCAATTTTACTTGCACTTTCTACTTATCCATTATTTGCTATCATACACATGGTATTTTGATCAACGATGTATGCTAAGAATTTTGATGAAAACAAAATCCAAAGCAAGCATATTTAATGCTAATAGTCACAAGAAATTCATTTAAAAAATATTTCAGTTCATAGAAATATTTTTGTTCCAAAGAATTATGACAAGATT
>SJYC01017690.1:0-65722 GCA_006408675.1 Madoqua kirkii | reverse complement strand
GACAACTCCCCACCTCCCCCCGCCCTCCTCTGCAATTAGAAATGACCGCTTCTGGATGGACACCCAAAAGAAGTGAAAGCAAGGTCTCAAACAGATATTCGCACACGTGTGTTCAAAGTAGCATGCCTGGCAGCAGCCAGAAGGCTGAAACAACCCGCGTGTGCACCGACAGAAGAGTGGATGAAGGGAAACGTGCCGCAGTGATGCAGCGGAGCACGGCTCAGCCTTAAAGGAAGGAGATCCTGACTCAGGCTACAACGCGGACGAGCCTCAGGGACCTGCACCGTCGCTCAGTCGTGTCCGACTCTTTGCGAGCCCGTGGTCTGCAGCACGCCAGGCTCCCCTGCCCTCCATCATCTCCCAGAGTTTGCTCAGATTCATGTCCATTGAGTCGATGATACCATCCAACCATCTCATCCTCTGTCACCTCCTTCTCCCCCGACTCTTAGTGAAATAAGCCAGACACAAGAGGACAAACATGGTGTGATTCTACTTCCAGGAGGTCCCGAGAGGAGTCACACTCACGGAGATGGGAGAACAGTGGATTCGCGTTTACTGAGCATAGCATTTCAGTTTGGGAAGAAGAAAAAGTTCTGAAGAAGAATGACGGTTGGTGAAGGCACGCAACGTGGACACTCTTAATGCCACTGACCGTGCACTCAGACATGAGATAGTAACAAAAAAATTTTCCTCTTTTGGAAAAAGTATTTTATAAACTTACCTCTTCGGGGCTTCACTGGGCCTTAGTTGTGGCTCACAGGCTTACTCACCCCACGACACAGCATGTGGGATCTTAATGTCCTGACCAGGAACTGAACCTGAGTCCTCTGCATTTGAAGGTGAACTCTTAGCCACTGGACCACCAGGGAAGCCCTGGCGTATGGTGAACTTTATGTCGCGTGCATTTAGCCACAATTTCTAAAGGCCTTTCAGAAAACTGGCTTAATTTTCCCCTTCTTTGAATGTTCTGAAAGAAATCATGCTGATAAGTAACCTGATAAGGTTACTGCAGCCAGCGTTGCTGTTTAGTCACTACTTCATGTCCGACTTTGCGACCCTATGCACGGCAGCACGCCAGGCTTCCTTGTCCTCCGCTGTCTCTTGGAGTTTGCTCAAAATCACTCCCATTGACTCGGCAATGCCATCCAACCACCTCATCCTCTGTCACCCCCTTCTCCTCCTGCCCTCAATCTTCCCCAGCATCAGAGTCTTTTCCAATGAATCGGTTCTTTGCATCAGGTGGCCAAATTATTGGAGCTTCAGCTTCAGCATCAGTCCTTCCAATGAAATATTCAGGACTGATTTCCTTTAGAATTGACTGGTTTGATCTCCTTGCTGTCCAAGTGACTCTCAAGAGTCTTCTCCAGCACCACAGTTCAAAAGCATCAATTCTTTGGCACTCAGCCTTCTTTATGGTCCAACTCTCACATTGGTACGACTACTGGAAAAACCATAGCTTTGACTAGATGGATCTTTGTCAGCAAAATCATGTCTCTGCTTTTCAATATACTGTCTAGGTTTGTCATAGCTTTTCTTCCAAGGAGCAAGCGTCTTTCAATTTCATGGCTGCAGTCACCATCTGCAGTGATTTGGGAGCCCAAGAAAATGAAAACTGTCACTGTTTCCACTTTTCCCCCTTCTATTTGCCATGAAGTGATGGGACCAGATGCCGTGATCTTCGCTTTTTGAGTGTTGGACTTTCAAGTCAGCTTTTTCGCTCTCTTCTTCTCCCCCTCATCAAGAAGCTCTTTAGTTCCTCTTCACTTTCTACAATTAGAGTAGTATCACCTGCATATCTGAGGTTGCTGATATTTCTCCCAGTAATTGCAGGCTGTGTAGACAGCCGTAGCCTTCTCCTTGAGGCCATTGTGAGGGTCTTCTCACCAAAGTCAAGAAAAGGAAGTTGAACAAAGAAACAGTTGAGCAAGTCTGCACAGTCTGCGGCCTTGGAGCCTGCCTCAGGCTGAGCCTTGACGCTCCACCCTAAGGACTGGAATTGAATCTTTATGCAGCACAGTTTTATTATTATTATTACTATGAAGCCAAGTAAGTCCTTAACAGCTGGGGCTGGTGATTCTAAGAAGCTCCGTCACTCTTACAAAGGAGAAGAAACCAAGAAGACAGGACATTGCAATTTTTCTGTAGGTTAGAAAAGGTCACCAGAGGATTGTAGGCGGGGACTGGCTGGTTTCGGTTCTGAGTTTTCGTTCCATCTGCCACTTTCTCCCTCCAGGCACGGTTGGTGATGCGAGGTGGGGCCTCCCATAGGATAAAAATGTGAGTGATTATTTCACACATTCTGAACGTGAATGGCGAGCTGGGTCCTAAGAGCTGGCAGTTTGAAGGACTGACTTCTTTCATCCTTTCCCTACAGCCCACCCTCTTGTAGAGGTTGATGACCCCTGAAATGAGTTACTGGTATGCCTATTACATTGTTGTTCAGCCGCTCAGTCATACACAACTCTTTGCAACCCCATGGACTGCAGCATGCTAGGCTTCCCTGTCCTTCACCAACTCCAGGAGCCTACTCAAACTCATGTCCCTTAAGTCGGTGATGCCATCCAACCATCTCGTCTTCTGTTGTCCCCTTCTCCTGCTCACTAGACCCATTATACAGATGGAGAAACTGAGCAGGAGCAGAAGTGAAAGGCTAACATCACATGATGAAGACAGACCCTCCATGGGACCCTGAAGCAAGGAGCACAGGACTCTTGGTAGACCAGCCTCTTCAGCTGCATCAGGGCCAATTTCTAGTGGAGGAGAGGGGTCAGCAAGGAAAGGAAGGCCCCTTAAGGGCTGAGAAGAAACCACAACCAGTGGGCTGGGAGGAGGAGGCCTCCCCCGAGGTGGGCCCCATGGCAGGCCTCCGAAGTGGCTGGTATCTGAGAGGAGCCCTGAGCAGGGAGCAGTCCAGAGGCTGGAGAGATGGAGGAAGATCCTGAGGACAGTGGCTGGAGGCAGTCTCTGGGAGATGTGGGCCTGGTGGGGGGGGGAGGGGGGGCAGGGCCAGGGGGAAAGACCACCCTGTTACACCCTCCTCCTGTAGCCTGTGTTAGTCACTCACTCATGTCCGACTCTTTGTGGCCCCATGGACTGTGGCCCATCAGGCTCCTCTGTCTATGGGGTTCTCCGGGTAAGAACACTGGAGTAGGTTGCCATTTCCTCCTCCTGGGGATCTTCCCGACCTGGGGATCAAGCCCAGGTTGGAACTAAGCTGAACTTGCTAGCAAAGAGGGGAGCTGGGGAAGGAGCTCCCCGTGGGGTTGTGGGAAGAGGGGGCACACTCTGCTAGGGGCTGGGGGGGTACCTCGGAGGGCTTGATCCCACCTCCCCAGAGCAGGTACCCACGTGGACCCAGAGACGAGCCCACTTTCCAGGCTTTTCTGTAAATAAGGGTTTTGGGGCCCAGGGGCGGCAGGACTTGCCCCGTCACCTAGAGGGGGAGGCTCAGGGCTGGGGCAGGTCTTGGTCTCCTGAGTCCTGTCGGGAGGGGGGCCCGGGGTCAGCTGCACAGCTGGCTTTAGAGCCGTCACCTGGCCGCCCAGGAAGGCCCAGCCCAGGTGGCCACTGGGTGGTCAGGCCACGGGTCCAGAGAAGAGCAAGGAATCTCCCTGAGGAAACCGCAGACCGGGGGTCCATCCTGCCAGGGCCCGCACTGAGCCCCGGGAGCCCCATCTCTGGGCTCAAGCCAGAGACCTCAAGCCCCCGAGGTCCCTCTGTGGTGCGAATGAGCCCCAGCAGGCCGCGGAGGTTGGTCCGGGCTCCTCGGGCAGGAATGGGGTGGAGGTGGGGAGGCTGAAACGGCCTCGGGGTGACGCATCTTGTCACAGGCGCTGGTGGCAGCAGGGAGTAGGGTGGCTCCGGGCCCCCTGCGGTGGCGGCTGGGCGGGGCTGCTGGGAGGTGACAGCAGCCTCTCCAGGTACTACTGAGAACAGGGGTTTTCACACCTGAGTGAGCCAGCATCTTGCTGGACGCCGCCCCATCAGGCCATAATGGGCACAGTGGGGGTGGGGGGTGGGGACAGCAGGTGGGGGAAGGGAGCCTGTCCAAAGCCTGGCCTAGGCTTGGGGGTTCTGCCTCTGGTTCCTCGGTATTCCCGCTGCAGAACTGAAGGGGGGCAGCGATGTCCTCTCTGGCTCGGCCCCCTGTCCTTGTGTGGCAGTGGGTGTGTATGGGGGTGCGGGGCCAGTGGCTTTGGGGTGCACCAACCCGCCCTGTCTTCTCTCCGCACCACCCATCCAGGCCCCCTGCTCAGGGCATGCTTCCTCCTGGTGGCCATAGCTCCATCCCTGACCACCAGCGCTCAGGTGGCCAACGCCCCCGGTCCTTGCCTCTCCCCAGCCTGCAGCGCTGGATTCTTCCTCCCCGGCACTGGCCGTTCCGGAGTGTACTGCCCTTATCGGCCCTCATTCCCAGGTGGGTCCCCGGGATCCCAACCGAGCACAGGTCCTGGAAAGCCTCTGAAAGGCAAAGCGCCAGGAGTGACCTCTCCGAGCTCAGGGTGCTGGGTGAGGGCTGAGGCGGAGAGGGGCACCGTGGGGACCCGACAGGCAGGGACAAAGTGCAAGAGGCCAAACTTCGGCGGAAAGACAAGAGCGGAGGAGACGCCAGGGTCGGGACCCCCAGGTCCGGGGCCAGGCGAAGCCAGGGGTGGGGGCCGGGGACCCTCCCAGTGGCCGCGGCGGCGCTGGGCCCCGGCCGCCTTCCTTCCCCCAGCCCTGATTGGCAGGCGGCCTGCGACCAGCCGCCGCGAGCGCCACAGCGCCCCGGGCGCCCAGGCGAACGCGAAAATTAATTATTTAAATGTGTATATATCGCCACCAAATTATTTATGGTTCTGTGGATGTGTTTCGTATTTTTCTGAAAGAACAAAAGCAACCCCCACCCCTGCCCCGAACCAAAGCCTGACTTTTGCTGGTAAAACAGTATAGACCCTTCCACTGGGTTTATTCCACTTGTTGGAAAGTTGTCACAAGTGGCTGCTGCTATTCCATGTATTAAAACCGGTGATGTCAGCGTCCGACATCAACCCCCGCTTTGCACTGTCCCCTTTGGTTTGTCAGTGAGCATCCTTGTGCCTGGAAAGGTTTCCTGGGGCTTTGGAAGCCAGTGAAGGAAGCTCCCGGGCTTGGCTCCCTTCCTAGCATCCTGCGGTGCCCCACTCCCTTTCTGCCCTGAAGATATTCCTTGGGACGTATCGGTTTACTTCGGGTACAGAAAGCGCACTCTCGAGGCCACCGCTGCAGATGTGTATAAGAGACAGGCACTGACCCACCCGCGGACGCACGGCCCGAGGGCGGGGATGGCGGGGCCCGGGGCGGCCGCGGCGGCGCTGCTCCCGGCGGTGCTGCTGGCCGTGCTGGCGCCCTGGGCCGGCCGAGGGGGCGCCGCCGCGCCCACCTCCCCCAATGGCACGCTGGAGGCCGAGCTGGAGCGCCGCTGGGAGAGCCTGGTGGCGCGCTCGCTGGCGCGCCTGCCGGTGGCCGCGCAGCCCAAGGAGGCTGCCGTCCAGAGCGGCGCCGGCGACTACTTGCTGGGCATCAAGCGCCTGCGGAGGCTGTACTGCAACGTGGGCATCGGCTTCCACCTCCAGGTGCTCCCGGACGGCCGCATCGGCGGCGTGCACGCGGACGCGAGTGACAGTGAGTGGGGCGGGCCGGACGCGGAGGGTCGGGCCCCGGGGCAGCGGCCGCCCCTTTCAGCTCGCACAGGAAGGTCTCGCCGGCACCTGCTCTTGGGCTATGGGAACCAACCGGAGCGGACTTGGTCCGGTCCCCTCCGGCGTGGAGACGCCGGGGACGCCAACACTCTTGGCTTTGCGCAACCCGGCGGCGGAGCCCGCCTCCCGCCTTCAGAAGTCCGGAATCTGGGCGCCGGATTCCAGCGCCTTCGCTCGTGGGCACCAGGAGCGCGGCGCAGCCACCAGCAACCCTCGGGGGGCCGGCCCGGGCGCCCACGTCGGGGCCGGACTCGGGGGCTGCAGGGGGCCACACCGCTCCTGCAGTCCCGGACTGGGCGCGGCCGGCGCGGGGCCGGGACAGGGGTCGAGTCCGCTGGGCTGCGGGGCCCTTGGGGGGCGGCCTGCACTGCGGAGGGAGCAGGGCCATTTAGATTCATCTCCACCCCCAGAAGTCGAGGTCCCGGAGGAGCGCAGGCGGAGGAGGGGGCCAGGTGGGAAGCTCGGGCCGAGGGTCCGGTGCCCGGGAATAACCCGCGCCCTGCCCCAGGCCTGCTGGAGCTGTCGCCGGTGGAGCGCGGGGTGGTGAGCATTTTCGGGGTGGCCAGCCGGTTCTTCGTGGCCATGAGCAGCCGGGGCAGGCTCTACGGCTCGGTGAGTACCGTGGGCCCCCCCGAGCCGGGCAGAATCGTGACGCTTCCAGGCCGCCCGACCAGGATCGTGAGCTGCGGCGGGGGTCTCGGGATTGAAAGTGACCCTCCTCCTGAGGCAGTGCCGCTCACCCTGTTGTTCAGCCACTCAGTCCTGTTGGATTTCTTTGGCGATCTTATAGACCCTCACCTGCCAGGCTCCCTTGTCCGTGGGATTTCCCAGGCCAGAGTCCTGGCGTGAGTAGGTTGCCAGTTTGCTTCTCCAAGGGTCTTCCTGAACCCGGGGATCCAACCTGCATCTCCTGCATTGGCAGGAGGATGCTTTACCAGTGAGCCACCTGGGATGCCCACTAGCCCAAAGGAGAGGCCCAGCCCCAAGACAGGGACAGCGCTCCCGCCATCCTTGAGTGGTCATTTGCCAGTGGGTCAAGGATGCCACTGGGAGCCGTTGCCTGGAGACCCCAGGGCGGGTCCCAGGGGGCAGTCTTTAAGCAGACCCAGTGAGGATGCCCTGTTCTGGCTTCCAGGCGCCGGGCAGGTGCCTGGAGTAGCAGTTGCTGGCGACTGGCGGGGTCCCTCTCCTCACCCTGTGAAAGTCTGGATACCCTGACTTCTCAGGAGGGACCTCCCAGCCAAGGAGGGGCTGGGAGAGAGAGGAGTCCCTGACCACTGGCCCTGAGGTCCCTTGGCCCGCGATGGCCCCCTGACCCGGCTCCTCCTTCCCTCCCAGCCTTTTTTCACCGACGAGTGCAAGTTCAAAGAGATCCTCCTCCCCAACAACTACAACGCCTACGAGTGCCAGCGGTACCCCGGCATGTTCATCGCCCTGAGCAAGAACGGGAGGACCAAGAAGGGGAACCGGGTGTCCCCCACCATGAGGGTCACCCACTTCCTCCCCAGGCTGTGACCCTCAGCGCCCCCCCCCCCCGGGAGGGGAGCACCGAGGGTCCCCTTGGCGCACTTTCTTCAAATGGACAGTTGAATGCAAGAGAAGGTGTAAGATATTTAAATTAATTATTTAAATGTGTATATATCGCCACCAAATTATTTATGGTTCTGTGGATGTGTTTCGTATTTTTCTGAAAGAACAAAAGCAACCCCCACCCCTGCCCCGAACCAAAGCCTGACTTTTGCTGGTAAAACAGTATAGACCCTTCCACTGGGTTTATTCCACTTGTTGGAAAGTTGTCACAAGTGGCTGCTGCTATTCCATGTATTAAAACCGGTGATGTCAGCGTCCGACATCAACCCCCGCTTTGCACTGTCCCCTTTGGTTTGTCAGTGAGCATCCTTGTGCCTGGAAAGGTTTCCTGGGGCTTTGGAAGCCAGTGAAGGAAGCTCCCGGGCTTGGCTCCCTTCCTAGCATCCTGCGGTGCCCCACTCCTTTCTGCCCTGAAGATATTCCTTGGGACGTATCGGTTTACTTCGGGTACAGAAAGCGCACTCTCGAGGCCACCGCTGCCACTCCGTTTTTAGATCTGCCATGTATGACCTTTGAACTTTGCTGCAGTCAATCTTCCTCAGTCTACCAGATGGGGGAGACCCGTGGGCAACTTTATAAACTCCTGTTTTCCTTTTTTGGACCGGCCTCAGCCACTGTTTCTCTGTGGCTGTTGGGAAAGGGCAAATGCAAAGTGACTTTGTAAAATCCGATGGAGAGGAATTGATATTCCATTGGGAGGCTGGGAATGGACAAGACTGGATTTATAACCACCGCCAAAACCCGAGGGTGAGAGATAGTTTGTGGTAGTGGAGACTTCTGATAAGTAATAGTATATATACATATATATATGCCTTCTTTTTAAAAACACACTTCCCTGTGTTTGGGAAGCTTTGGGCTGAAACTATCTGTTCATTTAGGTGAAATGTCCTTGTAATTGTCCAGAAACACTTAAGGCAGTTTGCATGCAAGAAGGCGCTGCTCTGTCCATTGCATTCCTGATTAAGTGGATTTCACATCTACCTCAAAAGCCCTTCAACTGCTCATCTGGCAAAATCTGCAGAAAGCTCAGACCGAGTGTAGAGTTTTGCCATCCCAAGTGGCTTTTTTTTTTTCCATATGTAGCCAAAAAGGATTGCAGATAGCGTTGGTGCGCCCCATTCGAACCTTGTCACGTTTGAGCTATCTTTACCCCACGGTTTACTTTTAGTAAGGATAATCATCGTGAAAATATTTGCAGACAGCTGTTAGAGTATATGGCCACCAAGTAACCCTATATTTTTCTTTATATATTTTACAAATGTAGCCCCTGTCCTGGAAGCAGAGATGGAAGAGGCAAGGGTCGGTGAGGTTTAAAAAAAGTTCCGAGGTGATGGCAAACATTTAATTTTAATGAATGACTTTTTCGAGTTTATACAAAATGACCTTAGCTTGCTACCAGAAATGCTCTGAATGTTTCCTCAAACTTTAATACTCTCCTAAGATGTTTCTGAACTGTCTCCCGAATTAACTTTATGGGAGTCTACAGACAGCAAGACTGGAAAATCTGATTGGCGTTTTTGTCTTTCACATTCCTTTTTAAAACTCTTTGTTCAAATGCAAATCATCTACTTAAAATACTGTTCTTAAACTGAAACCTAGAAGAAAGAAGCCACTTAAGACGGGACGCTACATCTCACACTGCTGTTCAGACCTGGCAGTAAAAATTATAAAAAAATTTTTAAACCACGCCCGAGACTCCAGGAGTATTGAGCGATGCTCAGAGATCTGGGTGCTGATTGCAGAGGGAAGGGGGGAAGCTTTGATGGGGAGGAGCAGGGGCTGGAATTTATGGCTGTTCTGTATTTACTGTATTCACATAGTAACAAACCAGATTGTTTCAGATGCCTTGCATATTGCACGACGCCTTGTCTCAGAGCCCGATCAGATTGTCAGGAACTCAGATGTCTTAAGGGGAGAGCTCGGCCATCCTTGACCATGTGTATATAGTCAGCGAATCAGATGTGAAGCGTTTAGAGGTGTCGTTGAATCTTTGAAATATTGTAAAGTGTTTCTGTTGCTGTGATGGGGATTTGCGGTTTCTGTACCTACTGCTGTTTTCAGAATCTGTCTGTAGTTTTATACAGGTGCTGACCCATACTGTGATGTATGTGCTGTGCACATCGAAATACAGAATAAATGGAAAACGTTCACCACGTATAAAGAGTCCCATTGGCCTTGATGAATGTTACTGGGGAAGGTATTGCAAATGATTAAAATCCGCCTTGAAATGCCCATATGGGACTCCCCACTCCCTGTCTCCCAGTGTCTATTTGAGGCCCTGAGCCTTGCCTCGCTGGGCCTGGGGCTGGGGGTGGGGGAGACGAATTTTAGCCAGCTGTGTCCACACAAATGTGCCCTTGAAGACAGGAGCCTGGGGGGTGGTGGGGGGCGGTGAGTGTCAGAGTTTCACGATGACTCTGGTTTTGGCAACTGATTCTCCAGATGGGCCAATTCGCACTCTGCCCACCCGGGGACTAACCAGAGCCGTGCCCGCCGCCTTGGCCTGGTCCAGGCTAACTGCTCTGTGCTTTCCTGCTGGGGCAGAATGTAGCTCCCAGAACTAGTCTTAAACAGATTTTTCAACCTCTCCCCAAGGGGTCTTGAAATCAACATAATGAACCCCAGCTAGCCTTAAAAGGAATTGAAGGGACTTTCCTGGTGGCCCAGTGGTTAAAACTATGAGCTCCCAGTGCTGGGGGCCAGGGTTCGATCCCTGGTGGGGAAACTAGATCCTACATGCAGCAACTAAGAGTTCCCACGCGCGTGCGTGCCCTGTCACAAAGTCGCGTTCGACTCTTTGTGACCTGTAGCCTGCCTGGTTCCTCTGTGCATGGGATTTCCCAGGCAAGAACACTGGAGTGGGGTTGCTGTTTCCTTTTCCAGGGGATCCTCCCAACCCAGGGATCGAATCTGCATCTCCTGCTTGGCAGGCGGGGTCTTTACCCCTGAGCCACCTGGGAAATCCCAAGAGTTTGCATGCGGCAACTAAAGACCCTGCATGCTGCGACAAAGCTAGTACAACCAAACAAATCAATGAATGTTAATGAAAGGGACTAGAGTGAAATCGTACGGACTAGAACCATCCAGAGTGTGTCAGTCACTGTGAAGGAACAGATTGTTTCATGAGCTCTGTGTCAACTATATATATCTAACTGGTCTCTACTAGGATGTGGCATGGGAGGTCTCAGTCGTGTCAACAGCAATAAAAAAAAACAAAACACAAAAAACAGTACTGACCTAATGTTCCAAGAATCTGGGTTCCCCTCCCCCCATAAAATCTATCCAATTGGTTGGCAAAAAGACCCACAAAAGCCCTCAGGGCTGCTCTTGATCAGCCCCTAAGTTATGCCCACTCTTTTCCACCCAGTGGGCTGCAGGCTTCCCTGTTCTTCACTGTCTCCTGGAGTTTGCTCAGATTCCCTTCCATTGAGTCGGTGATGCCATCCAACCATCTCATCCTCTGTCATCTCCTTCTCCTCCTGCCTTCAGTCTTTCTTAGCATCAGGGTCTTTTCCCATGAGTTGGCTCTTCTCATTAGGTGGCCAAAGTATTGAAGCTTCAGCTTCAGCATCGGTCCTTCTTCCAATTCAGGACTGATTTCCTTTAGGATTGACTGGTTTGATCTCCTTGACGTTCGAGGGACTCTTAAGAATCTTCTCCAGCAACACAATTCGAAAGTGTCAATTCTTCAGCCCTCAGCCTTCTTTATGGTCCAACTGTCACATCTGTACGTGACTACTGGAAAAACAAGCTGTGGGGTTCCTTAATGGTACCTATGTTGCTAAGACATCACATTATTATTTTTGATGCCCGAGATCTAGGGAGGACAAAAATACACGGACAAGGTTATGGGTTAAATTGTGTGCCCTGCAAGAAGACACACTGGAGTCTTAGCCTCCATACATAGAAGGCACTTTGTTTGGAAACAGGGTGTTTGCAGAAGGGACTGAATTACAGTGAGGTGCTCAGTGTGGGCTGAAATCGTCCATGCAACTGGCATGCTTATCAGAGGAAGGTCATGGAAAGACCGCCGTGGATGGAGGGGGGCTAAGGTGAGGCATCTGCAAGCAAGGAAATGCCAAGGCACCAAGACCCCCAGCAGGCATGCAGAGGCCTGGCCCAGGCTCCGTCAGACTCAGAAGGGGCTCAGCTGCCCGCACCTCATTCTTGGGCTTCGGCCTCCGGGACTGAAGGACAACACATTCTTGTTACGTGACACCACCCGGTCTGTGGTCCCTGGTTGCTGCAGCCCTAGGGAAGTAAGAGGGGTAATTCTTTCTCCTCCCTGGGATGTGGGTGGGGGAGGAGTGAGTCCCTGACCCGTGCCCAGCCTTGGCCTTTTCTCCAGGGGTCCCCCAGATCCAGGTCTGTCCCTGCCAAACACGGAAAGCTTCATCCAGCTTCCGGGTGAGAACCTGCCCACGGTTGGCAGAATCTTGCAGTTGAACTGAGCTCCTGTTTGGCCTTCTGGCCTCTAACCTAGGCTGATTGGGCTATATTGGTCCTCTCCAAAGAGGGGGCTGAAAAGTCATTCATTCACTTCTGCCAACTTATCTGTTGTGTGCCTACTGGGTGCCAGGTGCAGTCCTAAGAGCTCGGGATACCCGAGTGAGGAAAACAGAGATCCCTGCCTGGGTGGGGCCCTCATCCTGGAGGGGAGGAGGTAAGGCAGAGAGGTTGGGTCCCGGGGCCCCATCTCAATGGTCGGCTGGGGACAGCAGAGGAGAACGTGGCTGGTGGGCTGAGAATAGATGGCTGTGGAGCGGGCAGGGGTGGGGAGACTTCTAGGGCACCTCCTCTTCCGTTCTTTTCATCCTTGGTGACCAAACAGCCCAGGCGGAGGGTGGGCGAGCTTCAGGGCCTCCATCTGTGTGACCTTGGAGGAGCCAGGTGACTTCCCTGTGCCTCAGGGGCCCGGTGTCAGGACTGAGGACACAGAGCTTGCGAAGTGCTGGGCACAACAAACAGTCACGTCTCCCTATCGTCATTGCTATTCTCCTAAGAGACTTAATTACAGCCTTAAGGTCTCAGTTCTTTTTATCTTCGAGCTGATGGGATGATTTTTCTGGCTAGGTGTTAGGAGTCGCTGTCAGGCAGAACAAAGGCCCTCATCTGGGCGTGGTGGGGTCTTCTTGGAGGAGGGCTGGCTTGCCTGGTTCCTGCAGGGAACTCGGGAAACCCACCTCCCACTCAGAAGCCTGCGCTGATGCGCTCCTTTCTGTTCTAAAATGTGACCTGGCAAGGGGGTCCTGGGCACTCAGGGTCATTCTTCAATGAGAATGAATTGGAATTGTTCTTGATTTAGCATTTGAAACCTAAATGTTTCTTTAAAAAAAAATAAGTGGAAGAATTCCCTGGTAGCCAGTGACAGACCCTCACAGGCCTAGACGGGCGAGGTGGTTCCTCCTTTCTGGGAAAGTCAAGGAGCAGGGGGACGCAGGAGCCATCAGCAGCTTTGGGGATAAAGGCGTCATCCTGGGATGGGGTCTGGGTGGGGACCACACCGGCAGCTCTTTGTAACTCTTCCACAGTTATCAACTGCTTAATGAACTATGTCATTATTTGCTTGCCCTCCCCCAAGTCAAGGCCACACTCTGCCCTGTAGCAGGGGAGACCAGGAGTCAGTTTCCTGCTGGACAGGAGACCAGGGTTCATATATCGTATGACGTCCCTTGTTTCGGAATCTAAAACGAAACGATGCAAACGGATTTATTTTTGAAACAGAAACAGCCTCCCGCCTCCCGGACTTAGATAACCAGCTGATGGTCGCCAGGGAGGAAGGATGTGGGGGAAGGGATGGTTAGGGAGTCTGGGATGGACATGTACACACTCCTCTTTCTTTTTAATTGTGGAAAACAAAACTTAAATCTAGATTCATACATAAATGTTAATATACAATATTTGTTTTCCTCTTTCTGACTTTGTGTAGGGCAAAATGGAGAGGAGACTTGTGGATACGGCAAGGGAAGGAAAGGTTAGGGTGAGTTGTAATAATAATAATAAATCGCTCAGTCGTGTTCGACTCTGCGACCCCGTGGACTATAGCCCACCGGGCTCCTCCATCCATGGGATTCTCCAGGGAAGAGTACTGGAGTGGGTTGCCAGGGTGAGTTAAGAGAGGGGCATTGATGTATATGCGTCACCGTGGGCGGGCCAGGCTGCACAGCCACAGGGGGCTTGGCTGGGCGCACTGAGATGACCAAAGGGGTGGGAGGGAGCTTCAGGAGGAAGGGCATATATGTGGACCTGTATTTACTTTGTTGTACAGCAGAAATCAACACAGCACTGGAAAGCAGTTATCCTCCAAATAGGAATAAATTAGAGAAAACAAAGACTCCAGGCTGCGTTAGCAAAAAACAAAACAAAAAAGCCCCAAACTCCCCCAAAACGTAAATCTATCACCTTAGCCATTTTAAGTGTAGCAACTTGACTGGCATCCAGCTAGGCTCAGTTGCTCAGTCGTGTCCGACTCTATGACCCCATGGACTGCAGTACACCAGCTTCCCTGTCCATCACCAGCTCCCGAGCTCGCTCAAACTCACATCCATTGAGTCGGTGATGCCATCCAACCATCTCATGCTCTGTCATCCCCTTCTCCCACTGCCTTCAGTCTTTCCCAGCATCAGGGCCTTTTCCAATAAGTCAGTTCTTCACATACGGTAGCCAAAGTATTGGAGCTTCAGCTTCAGCATCAGTTCTTCTGATGAATATTCAGGACTGATTTTCTTTAGGATAGACTGGTTGGATCTCCTTGTAGTCCAAGGGACTCTCAAGAGTCTTCTCCAACACCACAGTTCAAAAGCATCAGTTCTTCAGCACTCAGCTTCCTTTATAATCCAGCTCTCACATACATACATAACCACTGGAAAAAGCATAGCTTTGAGTAGACAGACGTTTATTGGCAAAGTAATGTCTCTGCTTTTTAATATGCTGTCTAGGTTGGTCATCACTTTTCTTCCAAGGAGCAAGTGTCTTTTAATTTCACGGCTGCAGTCATCATCTGCAGTGATTTTGGATCCCAGGAAAATAAAGTCTCTCACTGTTTCCCTTGTTTCACCATCTATTTGCCATAAAGTGATGGGACTGGATGCCATGATCTTTAGTTTTCTGAATGTTGAGTTTTAAGTCAACTTAAATGCCATTCAGGTATTGAATG
Source organism: Madoqua kirkii (assembly GCA_006408675.1). Lineage (NCBI taxonomy): Eukaryota > Metazoa > Chordata > Mammalia > Artiodactyla > Bovidae > Madoqua > Madoqua kirkii. The sequence continues at coordinate 51,256 of SJYC01017690.1, read as the reverse complement.
GCATTAAACACCTTCATAATATTGTGCAACCATGGCACCCATCCGTCCCCTGTAACTCTCTCATCCTGACCCGCTGAGACTCTGCCCCCTTGTATGTGTTAGCTGTTCAGTCATGTCCGACCCTTGGCGACCCCATGGGCTGTAGCCCACCAGGCTTTTCCATCCATGTGATTTTTCCAGGCAAGAGTATGAGAGTGGGTTGCCATTCCCTTCTCCCTTCCTGACCCAGGGGTTGAACAGAGTCTCCTGCACTGCAGGCAAACTCTTTACCGTCTGAGCTGCCAGGGAAGCCAGACTCTGTCCCCGTTAAATACTAACCCCCTGCCCCCTCCCCTGGCCCAGCGCTCTTATCTGTCTCTGAGTCCGACACGACTGAAGCGACTTAGCAGCAGCAGCAGCAGGGACTTAACTCCTCTTGTTTGTTTGGTCCTAGGTCATGTCTGACCCTTTGCAACGCCATGGATTGCAGTCCACCAGACTCCTCTGTCCATGGGATTTACCAGACAAGAACACTGTGGGGGGCTGCCATGGCCTCCTGTAAGCAGAATCGCAAAGTCTTCGGCCCTTAGTGTCTGGCTCATCTCGCGGAGCGTCGTGTCCTCGGGGTTTGCGGCATTGCAGCCTGGGTCGGAGGCCCCTTGCCTCCGAAGGCTGAGCGACGCTCCCCTTCTGCTCGGCCACTCCCGCGTCCCTGGCCACTTGGGCTTGCGCCCTTCTGGCTGTTGCGAATACAGCTGCTATGACGTCTCTTCAAGACCCTGCTTTTACTTCCTTTCGCTTGAGAACACGCCCAGAAGTAGAATCCCTAGATACTGCGGTAGCTTTAAGTTTTTGAAGAAGCTTCATCCTGTTTTCCGTAGGGGCTGCCCCGTTTTACGTTCTTACCAGCAGTGTACAAGGGTTCCACTTTCTCCACATCCCTGCCAACATTTGATTTGGGGCTTTTTTCCTTTGATAGGAGCTGTCTACTGGGTGCTAGGTGGCGCCTCATTGTCGTTTTGGTTCACACTCCCCTGCTGGGTAATGACGCTGAGCATCTTTTCAAGTCCTCACTGGCCATTTGTGTGTCTTTTGGGGGAAATGTCTATCAAGCCCCTTGCTCATTTTTGTCATCATGCTGTTTGCCGTGTAGTTTATGAGTTCTGTATATATTCTGGCGATTAATAGCTTTTCAGATACAGGATTTGCAAATATCTTCTCTTATTCTGTGGATTGTCTTTCTACTATGTTCACAGTGTCTTTTGCTGCGCAAAATTTTCTCAAAGTTCAATTTGTCTATTTTTCTTAATTGAATGAAAGATTCTTTACATTCTATAGTGCTTTCCAATTTTCAAGAGTTTCACATCAATGATTTTATATAATCCCATAATAATCCTTCTTTTTTTTTCTTCTGTTTTTTCTTTTGTTGTCTATGCCTGTGGTGTTATAACCAAGAAGTCATTGCCAAATCCAATGTCCTGAAGATTTTGCTCTATGTTTTCTACGGAGAGTTTTATAGTTTTAGGTGTTACATTTAAGTCTTTGATCCATTTTGAGTTCCTTTTTGTATATGGTGTTAGATAAAGGGGACTTTATTTGGGGGGGGGAGGGACTTATTTATTTAACATAGTGGATAGCTCACTTATTTCCAAGCCTTTCTTTCCTCCCAATCTCTTGTATCTGTAATTTTTAAAAATATTTATTTATTTGGCTGCATTGGATCGTGGTCGCAGCCGCAAGATCTTCATTTTGGTCCCGGAATTCTCGCTGCGGCCCACGGGCTCCAGAGCAGGCCTGGGCTCAGTAGTCGAGGCAAACGGGCTTTGACGCTCCACACCATGTGGGATCTTACTTTTCCAACCAAGGGTGGAACCTATGCCCCCCACACTGCACGGTGGCTTCTTACCCCCTGGGTTACCAGGGAAGTCCCACTCTCTTGTACTTTAAAGTGAACTGGGCTGATGGGGACAGGGCATGGCTGCTCTCTCTGGTCTTGACCACCACGTGGGTCACACCTTGACGCTCCTGGGCAGCGGGCTTCCTTTCCTGGAGGTCACACCCAAAGTCATGTTGCCTATCTCCCCTCCTGAGCCAACTTTTCCTCCAGCCTGCCCAGCCTTGCCCAGGAGGCCTGTGGCATGAGCATCTAGAGACAGAGGGTCTTTGACTGTGGTGCCCTTAGACCCCGGCTCCACAAGTGAGAGGGTCTCACGCTTTAGACTGCCTTCCATACTTCTGGTGCTGGCGGCTGGCTGGGGCCAGTAGTGCCATCCTAGGGGGTGCAGCAAACCCAGACTGGGGCCCGTGCCAATCTCAATCCTCATTGTTTCCCTTAGGGGGTGTGCGGTGACCTCTGCCTCCCCTACACACACACGCACGCACACACACACACACACACACTCACGCACGCACCCCACATGGGGTTGACCAGATGAACTCAAAGAGCCTCAGGACTTGCCTTCATGGGGTCATCTTGGGGCCCAGTGATCAGGCCACGCCTCAGGACCCCGAGCCCCAGTGCCCACACTTTCCCTCTGGTCTGGCCCCAAGGTTTCCATCTCTAGAGCGTTCCCACACTGGTCCTGAAACATCCCCTCTGGGTTGTCAGTCTTGAACTCCCCAGACCCAGGGCTTCTAGAAGGAGAGTCTGGGTTGGGAGGCGGGAAAGACTCCCAGTGCTGCCCTGCACTTGCTGTGAGTTTTGAGCAAAGAGATTGAACTCCCCGAATCCCGTTCCTTCAACACCAGGGTGGAAATTATGATCATAAGCACCCCTCTCTCGTGGGTGGGAGGAGGCTTAAGAGAGCCGAGGCAGCGCTACCAGGACCTTAGGCACTCAGGCACTCCAGGGCCGCTGCTGTACGCCTCTGGGGGATGCCACCACACGATTCTAACCATACGCTCTAAACTCACGTTTACCTGATATTTGTTTCCATCAATCCCTTTGTGACTTAAATAGGTATATTTTAAAACTTCACAACTCCAGGGCTTCCCTGGTGGCGCAGTGGATAAGAATCTGCCTGCCAGTGCAGGGAACACGGATTCGATCCCTGGTCCGGGAAGATTCCACATGCCGTGGAGCAACTAAGCCCACGTGCCACAGCGATTGAAGCCCCCACGCCCCAGAGCCAACAAGCGGCCGCTGCGGAAGCCGGAGCCTAGATCCTGCGCTCCGCAACAAGGGGAGCCACCCAGGGAAAGCCCGTGCCGCAGCGAGAGAGCAGCCCCTCTCTCCACAGCCAGAGAAAGCCCGCGCTCCGCAACAAGACCCAGCACAGCCAAAAGCAAACAAACACAAATATAGCAGCGTGTGCATGTCACAAACAAACGAATAAATAAAACCTAAAAAAAAGCAACCCCAAACTTGACAACTCCAGCCAAAACGGAGAAACACTGTCGCTTGCTACACCCAGAAGGCAACCCGGGCAAACAAACATAAAATGATGCTGAGAAGCTTTTCTAAGCTCGGAGCCAGGGCACGGCACCCCCCCCCCTCACCCTTTTTTTTTTTTTTTTTTTTGCCTAAAGGGAGATTTGCAAGTGTTAGAGGTGTGTTAAGGGCTTACTATCACCAAATAGAAACTTTCTCCTCTTAATGAAAATGGCTGAAAGGCAGTATCTTTCTCCCTGTGGGATGATTCCATGTGACTTAATGCCTCCCTGTCTCACCTAAAACCCCCTCCTCTGATGGAGGCAAGCGTGACACCCTGCGCTTGGATAAAACCCCAGCAATACACAAATGGGGCCAAAACGGCGGCGACTCTGGGCAGACCTGGAGCCAAACCCCAGAGCCCCCTCTCCACAAGGACCCGTCAGCCCTACCCCTCTCTCTGCAGAAGCCCAGACTCTTGGATAAAATGGTATATGATGAGGGTGCCCGACCTCTGAGATCTACGGCCTGATGATTTGAGGCAGAGCTGATGTATTAATAGCAGAAATAAGGTGCACAATAGACATCGTGTGTTCTAATCATCCTGAAACCATCCTCTGACCCCATTCGCGGGAAAGCTGTCTTCCACAAAACTGTTCCCTGGTGGCAGAAAGACTGGGGATCGCTGCTCGGTGAGCTGCGGTGAAGCCTTGAAAGTAGCCGTTCTCCTGTGGCTGGTGAGCTTCTGAGCGCTCAACCTGTGGCATGCCTCTGTGTCTCCCTGGCTGGGTCATGGAAAGCAACTCAGCTGCCATCCCCTGGACCCCGCGTGCTTGCAGCCCTGAGCCGTGCCACCCGCGCGGCCATTCTAGGGGGGAAGCAAGCTGCAGGAGGAGGCCAGGGGTCCTTGCTGTCTGGCAACAGGCCTGGCTGTGCCTGGAGTCTAATTCATGCCAGCTCAGGCACCAGACATGTAAAGAGGCCTCCGGATGATGCTAACTCTCAGGTGCTTTTCCTCGAAGCTGAGGCTCCGGATATCATGTCACGAGGATAAGCCGTCCTGCTGTGTCCTGTGCAAGCTCCTTAAGACAGACTCAGTTAGCTGAAGAAAATGATGGTGGACTTATACCACGAAGTTTGGGGGGAGTTGATTATACTCTAGAAGATAAGAGGAGCAGGGCCAGACAGAGGAAGGGAAGACGGACTAACGCCTACACCCCACACTCTTTGCAGCCCACTCGCTGCAAAGGATCAAAGGGCACCCAGGGCAGGCAGGCTGGCTGGCTGGGCATTTTGCTTCCTTGGTGCTGGGAAGGTAGCGGGGACCGGGGGTAGAGAACACAGCTTGCTTGGCCTTCAAGGCTTCTGGGAGAATCCAGGATTTCCCTGTGCTCTGAGGGAACTCCCAGATCAAAGGCCAATGTTTCTTGATGGGTCTCTTGAATGGCATGCTGTCCCTTTTGAACCCTGGCCCCAGGAAGGGGCCACTTTACAGGGTCAATTTTTTCTGACCCCAGGAGCTGGCAGAGGCTGCCACTTGTACAAGGGGCCCAGGAGCTGACTTTCCATGGAGTCAGCAGAGAGAGGATGGTCGGCCCCCTTCTCTTCTGCCCTCCTGCCTCTCTTGCCCTCGGGAAGGTGCCTCTGGGCCGTCCACGGCCCCCATCGCCCTTCACTGTTCAGCTGAGCAGGTAAGAGCAGGGGGAAGACGGAGTCACGAGCGGACACAGAAAAGTGACAATGTGCCCAAGGGGCCTTGGCTGCCTGGGTAGGAAGGCCCAATCAATGCGTGATGGAGATGCAACTGGAAACTGACCCCAAATAAAAAGGACATCTCTTGAAGGGATGCAGTGAAAGCCCACAGAACAATTGCTTTTTCAAATGGGTTTTAAGTGTTCAATAGATGGATTTTGGAAATAAGGAGATTAAAAAAAGAAAACAGGGAGTGATAACTGAATCTGAGATCTGAAGGCTCACCCGGAAGAGACAGCTCACAGCCCTCCCCCTGCTCTGCTCTGCCTCCCTGCTTCCAGCATCACGGCCTCCGTCCTGTCCTGCACCTGGGCCCCTGCACACTGCTCCTCCTGGCCCTTTGGTGACGACATCTCTTTTCAGCATCCAACTCTCAGCTCCAGCTCAGGGAGGCTCTCAGAACACAGCAGATAAGCTGCCTTGCCGTCACTCTCCCGTTGCGTGCGAGTGACTGAATGACCATAGCTGTTTCTCTCTGTACTTAGCTTGCATTTATGCCCCATTTCGGTGGTGAGCTCCTGGGTCAGGCCTTGCCTTCCTGGGTTAAGTGGGAGGGCAGTGAACACAGGGGACCTTCGTTGTGTGCCTGTGGAGGGCATAACTGAATTAATATGTGACATCTGAATGTCTGATGACAATTGGGCTGGAGGTGGTTGAAAAGTAAAAGTCGTTCAGTGGTGTCTGACTATACAGTCCATGGAATTCTCCAGGCCAGAATACTGGAGTGGGTAGCTGTTCCCTTCTCCAGAAGATCTTCCCAACCCAGGGATCGAACCCAGGTCTCCCACACTGCGGGCAGAGTCTTTATGAGCTGAGCCACAAGGGAAGCCCAAGAACACCGGAGTGGGTAGCCTATCCCTTCTCCAGGGGATCTTCCTGACCCAGGAATCGAACCGGGGCCTCCTGGATTGCAGGCAGATTCTTTACCAGCTGAGCTTCACTGAGGTGTACTTGTTGAGTGAAAAACTGAATTAATATGTGACATCTGATGATAGCTGGGTTGGAGGTGGTTACATGTAGTTAAGAACAGATCTTTGAAACAGAATAAATTCGACTATCTACTAAGGTAAATAATCACCTAGACTTATGGAGAATAATTATTATGGAGAAGGAAATGGCAACCCACTCCAGTGTTCTTGCCTGGAAAATCCCAGGGACGGGGAGCCTGGTGGGCTGCTGTCTATGGGGTCACACAGACTCGGACACAACTGAAGTGACTTAGCAGACTTATGGTTGCCATTTCTCATACTCTGTTGGTTTATTTACTTAATCTTTTTTTTTTTTTTAAGTTTTTGGTTCTTTTACTTCATCTTTTTCTTTAAATCAACTCAGTTTGTATTGCTGGGTGGAGCTCAAACTGGAATCAAGATTGACAGGAGAAATATCAATAACCTCAGATGCGCAGATGATACCAGCTTAATGGCAGAAAGTGAGGAAGAACTAAAGAGCCTCCTGATGAAAGTGAAAGAGGAGAGTGAAAAAACTGGCTTAAAGCTGAATATTCAGAACACTAAGATCATGGCATCTGGTTCCATCAATTTATGGCAAAGAGATGAGGGGGAAATGGGAACATCAACAGACTTTATTGTCTTGGGCTCCAAAATCACTGCAGATGGTGACTGCAGCCATGAAATTAAAAGACGCTCACTGCTTGGAAGAAAAGCTGTGACAAATGTAGACAGTAGATTAAAAAGCAGAGACATCACTTTGCCAACAAAGGTCTGTCCAGTCAAAGCTATGGTTTTTCCAGTAGTCATGTGTGGATGTGAGAGTTGGACCATAAAGAAGACTGCGTGCCAAAAAAATTGATGCTCTTAAACTGTGGTGTTGGAAAAGACTCTTGAGAGTCCCTTGGACTGCAAGGAGATCAAACCAGTCCATCCTAAAGGAAATCAGTCCTGAATATTCATTGGAAGGACTGATGCTGAAGCTGAAGGTCCAGTAATTTGGCCACCTGATGCAAAGAGTCAACCCACTGGAAAAGACCCTGATGTTGGGAAAGACTGAAGGCAGGAGGAAAAGGGGATGACAGTGGATGAGATGTCTGGATGGCATCATTGACTCAAAGGACATGAGTCTGAGCAAACTCTGGAAGATGATGAAGGACAGGGAGGCCTGGCGTGCTGCTGTCCAAGGCATCAGAAAGAGTTGGACAAGAGTGCTTGAACAACAACAGCAACCTCAAGAAAAGTATAATGCTATAAGATAATAATTAAATGAATCTAAGATGAATTTTAGAATTTCCACACCCTGGAAATTAAAAAAGAAGAAAACAACAAAGCAGCTCTGGGAGATGGAATATCCCCAGACTCGTCCCAGTCCTGCAGCGTCTGCCTGCACTGTGCCTTTGCAGTTTCCTCATTAAACAGTGGACTCTGTCTCTGCTTGAACCTGGGCTTGGCCGCGTGATCAATGGGATGGTCGGTCAACATGATGCCGGTCGAAGCTTGAGCGCTGCCTGGGCTTTGGAGCTTGCTTTCTCTTACTGCCTGTGGGAATCTCGTGCTCTCACCAAGAGGAGGCCCAACCAGGCTGTCTGCTGGGAGAAGCAGACAGAGGCCCAGTTATGCCTCCCCTCCCCTCCAACAGCTTGCCGGCCGCCAGACACACAGGTGAGCCATCTTCCATCATCTTCACAGATCCCCCTGCAAGCCCCAGGTTGAGAGGAAGGGCATATGAGTCCCCACCAAGGGCGGAAGCCCAGATCCAGGTGGGGGACCCCAGGCTCCGGGGCCAGGCCACCAGCTGGTCTCTCTCCCCAACAGTCTGGCCCGAGCCCCCCAGGCACACTCACACTTCATAGGGGAGCCCCCTGACCTCTTCCCGGCTCCTTGACACCAACCCAGGAGGCTGTGGATTTCAAGACAGGAGCAAACAGTGCCTGGAGAAAAACCTAGAACAGCCAAGCCCCCAGAGTCTTTGAAACCAGCTCGAGGGCCCGGCCTGATTTGTACTTCAGAGCTAATGTGATTAAGGTCGCGTTTGTCGCCAGAAAATGTTAATGAACCCAAACAGCCCCCAATCACCTTCCCAGGGGTGCTGCCCAGGAGGACCAGAGCCCAGTCCGGCCATCTCCAGAGCTCTGAAGCTTTGCTGAAATCCTTGCTTTAGGGTCTTCTGGAGAGGCAGACCCTGTAGACCCGGCGAGGGGGTGCTGTGGTACCCCACTTCATGGGTAGGCAAGACAGCCTACAGTTACCTGACAGTCTGGTAGGAGGGGGTCCCTTCAACCCCCAAATCTCTTTAACCCTTAAACTTCCTGTAACCCCTTCTCCCCAGTGAGGGACTCAATAGACTGTCCAGGCAGAAAAGATAAGAAGGTTCACAGGTATCTGAGCCTCCTGTCCAGTGATCAGGTCAAAGGCAGGCATTTGAGTGTCCCCGGCCTGCTGTAACAAATGATGACATGCCAGCTAGCTTAAGACAATGTCAACTTTATTTTCTCTCCCCGAAATTAGGGTCCTTCCTGCCTCCTCTAGCTTCTGGGGCTCCCCGTGCTCCCGGCTGCTGTCTTCATGGTCACCTAGCCTCCTCTCTTCTGTCTTGCTTCTGGTTTCGCCTTCTCTCCTCTTACAAGGACCCCTGTCATTGGGTTTAGGGTCCACTCTAAGTCAAAGATGATCTCATCTTGAGATCCTTACCTTAGTTACATCTGCAAAGACCCTATTTCCAATTAAGGTCCCATTTATGGGGCTTCCCTGGTAGCCCAGATGGTAAAGAAACTGCCTACAATATGGGAGACCTGGATTCGATTCTTGGGTCGGGAAGATCCCCTTAAGAGGAGAATAGCAACCCCCTCCAGTATTCCCGCCTGGACAATCCCACGGACAGAGAAGCCTGGTTGGCTACCGTCCATGGGGTTGCAAAGAGTCGGACTCGACCGAGGGACTAACACCCAGGCCCTGGGGGGTGAAGACTTGGACACGCTTCTTGGGGATTGCCATTCATTCCTACGCAGATGGGGAGGCAAAAGCCCAACCCCACCGTGGCCAGCCTGGCTGGACCAGGAGCCACTCTCCTGGGCTCTGGATGAAGAGGGAGATTGGTGTCTACCTGGCTGGCCCCATCCAATGCCCCAGTCCAGACAGAGGAGCAAGTTCATCATGGGCAGTGTGTGCCCTCGGGGCAGAGACACAAAGTGGAGGAAGACAACACCAGCCACTTAACACCGGTTCTCAAGGTTCCTGCCGCCTCCCAGCCTCAGCTCCCTGCAGCACTCCATACCATCCAGTCCCAGGGCCTTTGCTTTTGCTCCCTTAGCCTGGGGTCTTTTCACCTCGATCTTCACAGATGGGTTCGTCTACATTTGAATGCCGCCTCCTCTGACTCCAGCTGGAGCAGCCTTCTGGATGCTCCCCAGCAGCCCCCAGCCCATATTAACAACCCAAACCATGATGTTCACCTGTGTTATGTGTCATGAGAGTAGGTCCCTGCACCCCCAGCACCTGGAAGAGCGCCCAGCACTGGGCAGGAACAGGACCCACTGTTTGTTGAGTGAAGAAATGTGCACAAATAGGGAAACATTGCTTTGTAGTCTGTGGTTCACCCCCAGCCCTGAAAATCGGCTCCCAGGCAGGGCCCTGGGGAATGTTGGGGGAACTTCGGTCCTGGCTCCTGCAGAGTCCCGCATTGAGCCAGGCAGACCCCTGGGGACAGGATCCGAGGCCACTTGCTGCAGTGCCCGACTTGGACCCTTTTGGTGAGAAATGTGCATTTCTGGGGGGAAGATGACCTCAGGAAATCTGCACCTATTCATGTGCAAACACCGGGCCGCTTGGGGTCCCCAGAGGTTGGGGCTTTGACAAGCTGGGGCAGTGGGGGTAGGGGCACCAGGCCCTAAAGGCTAGTTCGGGGGCCAGGAGCCAAGGCCGGGCAGACACACAGGGCCAGGCAGTGGTGGCTGGGCCAGACGGTCCCTCTCCTGGGGAGCTCTCACCCTGCTGGTGTGGGGACGAGGCCGCTGGGCTCCCGGGTCTGCTGTGGCCCCCAACTCTGGCCCCACTCACACTAGACCGTGGTCCACACTCACTCCAGGCAGTGGGTGTGTGCAGAGAGCAGGGAGGCTGGGCACGTGGGTTCAGCACCAGCCAGTCAGCCCATCTCCCAAGGCCTCGGTTTCCTCATCTGTAGAATGAATCTTGCTTGTTTCTCCTGCTTCTGACCTTGAAAATCTTAGACTTCCAGGGCCTTTATCTCTTGCCCCAGGATTCTCATGTCCTGCCCTGTCTGGGGCGGGGACCTCTGGACTCTTAGATACAATCCAGGGTGCCCAGTTAAATTTGAGCTTCAAGTAAGCAATAAATGTTTTGGTGCATGGGCCATCAGGTCAGTTGCTCAGTCGGGTCTGACTCTTTGCGACCCCTTGGACTGCAGCACGCCAGGTCTCCCTGTCCATCACCAACTCCCAGAGCTTGCTCAGACTCATGTCCATCGAGTTGGTGACGCCATCCAACCATCTCATCTTCTGCCGTCCCCTTCTCCTCCCACCTTCATTCTTTCCCAGCATCAGGATCTTTTCCAATGAGTCAGTTCTTTGCATCAGGTGGCCAAAGTATTAGAGTTTCAGCTTTATCACCAGTCCTTTCAGTGAATACTCAGGACTAATTTCCTTTAAGATGGACTGGTTGGATCTCCTTGCAGTCCAAGGGACTCTCAAGAGTCTTCTCCAACACACAACTCAAAAGCATCAATTCTTCGGTGCTCAATTATCTTTATAGTCCAAATCTCACATCCATACATGACTACTGGAAAAACCATAGCTTTGACTAGATGGACCTTTGCTGGCAAAGTAATGTCTCTGTCTTTTAATATGCCGTCTAGGTTGGTCATAGCTTTTCTTCCAAGGTGCAAATGTCTTTTAATTTCATGGCTGCAGTCACCATCTGCAGTGATTTGGGAGCCCCACTCCCCAAAAATAAAGTCTCACTGTTTCCATGGGCCATACTCATACTGAATTTGGAAGATACTTATACTAACAAAGCATTTGGTAGGTACCTGAAATTCAAATTGAACTGGGTGCCTTGTTCTTACTTGTGAAGTCTGACCATTCTAATTCCCAGTTCTATTTTTCTGGGGCCTCGGGGACTCTTCTGTACCCCTCTCTCCAGGGCAGATCTTACAGGGAGACGGACCTGCAAGAAGGGCAGGAAGGGCAGGGCCCAGCCAAAGCTTTGGGTTGGCCTGAATTGTTGGGGTCCCACTTCTAGGTGGTCCTAATCAAAGGGCTGTGCCTTAAGTCATTTTATGGATCACCGTAGCTTGGGAGAAATTCACGTTTCTCAAGGGGCCGTGCTGCGGACACCGGAGATCACAGATGTCTAATGCTGCCAGGGAGGTCCTGAGGGCTAGGACCTCCTTACTCCCTTTCCCTGGGATGACCGAGGTATAGCCATAAGGGACCTTTGCTCAAAACACCTACTAACTCCCACCCCTCTGGCCTCTTGTCTTCTGCAGTCTCCTCTTTGGCAGAACCACCGTCTTCTATCCTTCGAATCTGGTGAGGAGGGAGGCAGGTCCGCAGTCAATCCTGCCTTGCCCAGAGAATGAGGCTCTGGGTGGTCCTGCCTGCCCTGGGGTGTTCAGGTTGGACTCCAGCCCTGACTCTCTCTCCCATCCCTGGGGACCTCCCAGATTTGTGATTCTGAGCAAAATACCCCACAGCTGACTCTGAATGAAGCACACTAAAGATCCTGGCTTCAGGCTGGCTGCCGCCTCCTCCAAGGAAACCCAGGGCACTCAGGATCAAGCAAGAATTTCCTGCTGCCATAGTATGCCAGGCACTCCTCTGGGGAACTTTCCTGATGGCCCAGATGGTGCCGAGTCTGCCTGCAATGCAGGAGAACCCCTGGATCGGGAAGATCCCTGGAGGAAGAAAGAGCAGCCCACTCCAGTATTTCTGCCTGGGAAATCCCGTGGACAGAGGAGCCTGGTGGGTTACAGTCCATGGGGTCTCAAAGAGTCGGATATGACTGTGCATGATGAGAACTGTGGATGAGAACTCCAAATTTATTCCTTTTCATTTTCCCAAAACTTGATTGTGCTTCTCCTGAAAAAGCCTGACTCCCTGAGGAGTCAGCCTCACAGTGCGGGGTCCTTCCGTTTGGAGAATGAATGTCTCTCACGAGTGCTCCTGATGGAGTCTCACTTCTCCGTAAACCTCTCCGCTGAGCACACCCTCTTGGGGTCCCTCACTATTACGCCGAGTTTTTTTTTTTTTTCTGTAATTTCAGAAGTTTGCCTTGAAGTGAGGAGAGGGTAGGAGAAGGGGACATTTTTCATGGTGGTGATTAATAAAGTAAAGAAAATTAGAAAATAACAGAGCACTCTAGATGAAAGGGGCGTTGGGAATGCTGGTGCATACACGGGATGGGAGCAGGAGCTGCAATTTAAATTCAAGTGGTGGGAAAGGACTTGTTAGGGGTAAAAAGGCCTTTGAGCAGGAGGTAGACCTAGGGTGGGGGTGTGCCAGGCTGAGGGCGCAGTGGGGACGGAGGTGCTCAGTGGCTGCAGGAGAGGGTGAGGGCGCAGAGGGCAGAGGCGGACGAGAGCATCCGCTTGGAGAGGAGTGGGAGCCGCTGGTCGTCTGGAGCAGAGCAGGAGCCCAGTGTGACTTGTTCTGTTAGCGGGTCGCTCTGGCTCTTGGGCTGGGAATAGACCGTGGTGGGATGGGAAGCGGAGACTGGCCTGGAGGCTCTTGAAATCACCGAGGCAGCGGGTCCGTGGCTGGCACCAGAGGAGAGCTGGGAGGTGGGAGGTTCAGAGAGCTTGTTCTTTGCAAATACCACACGGCCCAGCCAGTGGAGACAGCCAGGCCGCCTCCCTGTCCTTGACTTCAATGGCCGCTGACCCTTCAGATTGGAAATGCATTTGTTTTTCTCCTTTTCAATGAATGATTTATTTTCCGGTCTATGAAATGCACCCACCACACTTGCTCATGAGCTCACAAACCCAAACAAAGAACGTCAGGAATTTCCCCTCCCCGCAGCCCTGCTTCTCTGCCCGGCCCCCTCACCCTTGCTGTGTCCAGCGCCCAGAGGTCCCCAGCCAGCAGCAGCCCTGCGGGACCCAGCAGGCCCTGTGGGAGTGGATTCCACACCCAGAGAGCCACCCTTGCCTTCAGCCACTCCGTCCGGGAAATGTCCCCGCCTGGCTCACTTGTGGGCTGGTTGCTGGCAAGCAGGGGACAGCGTGGATTTCCAAGGGCCATCAGCTGAGCCCTTGGGGCCCAGCGGGATGGGACCCAAGAGGAGAGAGAAGGCAGGCAGAGGCCAAGGCCGGCCAACCCGTCCCCCTGCCCCAGGGAAAGGAGTCTGCCCAGCTCTGCTGTGCAATCTTGGACAAATCACTTAATCCCTCTGTTCTGTATGCCATCCAACTGCAAAACAGCACTTAGGAGGCCAGGGTGTTGGGAGCCGTAATTAAGGCAGGCTTGCAGAGGCCCCCAAGGGCTGCAGATGAAAGGGTCTATTGAAGTACAAAGCCTCAAGTCACCCTCTCGGGCCCAGGTGGGAGCGACAGCTACGAAAGGAGAAGGGAGGCGGTGGCCAAGGTCATTCGGGCCCCAGCAACAACCCGCCTGTACTGAGGTGAGGCCAGCCCGCCCCTGTCCCCTCCCTGGGCACCACCACGGGCACCGCAGCCTCCAGGGCAGGCTGTCCTCAGGGCAGACCAAGGGATGTGATGTCCTGCTTGGGGGCTGGGGACACCTGCCTTGGACTGGCGTTCCAGGCCCCGCACGCAGCCCAGCCAGCCCGTTCCTCTGTCCCAGTCCGGGCCACCTCCAGGCCTCCGCCTTGCCCTTCACCTGCCCAGAGATCCCTTTTCTTGCCTCCCTCCTAGGCTTTGCTCTCCTTAAAGGCCCCCAGGGAAGCTGTCCTTGGCCCTCCATAGTGGGTGCTGACCGGAGGGCTCCAGGCCTGGCTCCTGGGAGCTCAGGACCCCCCGCCTGGGCACATCATCACATGCACTTCCCAGCCCAGCAGTCCTTGGGGGTCGCATCCTGACCTCAGACACGGGCTAGCTTCCCAGCTCCTGGCCGATCACACCCCATCACAAGGGCACGTGTCCCCCAACGTTCTGGGAGCATCTTCCCACCTGTAAGAACCTCACTCACTGTCTGGAAGACGCTAGACTTCCTTCTTCCTCTATTTTCCCGAGATCCCAGCCCAGGCTCCTGGGACGGCGCTGAGGAAACTTTGGCTGAAGACTCACATGTCACCTCCTGGCCACCAGCAGCGCCAGACCCCTCCCTCAACCCGTCCAGAAGGGTGCAGACCCCTCCCAGCTTCCACACCAGCGATTTATAGAAAGCGGGGTTCTGGGCATGACCAGAGCTTGCCCTGGAAGAATCTGGGTGCAGAGGGCCCCCCCCTCACCTCGGGGTCCCTGATGAGGCCGCCTTCCTGTCTCCAGCCGAGGCCCTGAGCTGCCTACTGGAGCCCTGACCTCCCAAGTTCTCCCCTAGAAGCTCTGATTCTCAGGACAGCCTCTGTATGCACAGCGCCAGCCCAGAGGCTGAAACGAGGTCCCCTAGAGGGGCCGGATGAGCCCAAGTTCGCCCAGGGCCATCCATCCCCTCAAGGTGCCTGCGGGGACTGAGCCTTTCTGGAGAGCAACATGGCAGTGAAAGCAAGTGGCCCCACGCACCCACCTGTGACTCAGCCCCGGAGGCCTGGGGTCTCGGGATCACTGGGAGCACTGAAGCCGCTGCCTGTCTGCTGGAGGGACTGTGCAACGGGCAGCCTCTGTGGAGAACACTCAGGCAGCTCCCCAGTGAGTTAAAAGTAGAAACACCCCAGGACCCAGTGATTTGACTCCCAGGGATACAAAATGAAAAATAAGAAATGAAACCTCATGTCCACACAAAAACCTGTGCCTAGATGTTCAGTTCAGTTCAGTTCAGTTCAGTTCAGTTCAGTCTCTCAGTCGTGTCCAACTCTTTGTGACCCCATGAATTGCAGCACGCCAGGTGTCCCTGTCCATCACCGTCTCTCGGAGTTCACTCAGACTCAGGTCCATCGAGTCAGTGATGCCATCTAGCCATCTCATCCTCTGTCGTCCCCTTCTCCTCCTGCCCCCAATCCTTCCCAGCATCAGAGTCTTTTCCAATGAGTCAACTCTTCGCATGGGGTGGCCAAAGTACTGGAGTTTCAGCTTTAGCATCATTCCTTCCAAAGAACACCCAGGGTTGATCTCCTTCAGAATGGACTGGTTGGATCTCCTTGCAGTCCAAGGGACTCTCAAGAGTTTTCTCCAACACCACAGTTCAAAAGCATCAATTCTTCGGCGCTCAGCCTTCTTCACAGTCCAACTTCACAGTCCACAGGAAAAACCATAGCCTTGATTAGATGGACCTTTGTCGGCAAAGTAGTCTCTGC
Organism: Madoqua kirkii; assembly: GCA_006408675.1. Taxonomy (NCBI): domain Eukaryota; kingdom Metazoa; phylum Chordata; class Mammalia; order Artiodactyla; family Bovidae; genus Madoqua; species Madoqua kirkii. The sequence goes on along the minus strand of SJYC01017690.1, from coordinate 35,779 downwards.
TTTTCAATATACTATTTATGTTGGTCATAACTTTTCTTCCAAAGAGTAAACATCTTTTAATTTCATGGCTGCAGTCACCATCTGCAGTGATTTTGGAGCCCCCCAAAATAAAGTCTGACACTGTTTCCACTGTTTCCCCATCTATTTCCCATGAAGTGATGGGACCCCTAGAGGGGCCGGATGAGCCCAAGTTCGCCCAGGGCCATCCATCCCCTCAAGGTGCCTGCGGGGACTGAGCCTTTCTGGAGAGCAACATGGCAGTGAAAGCAAGTGGCCCCACGCACCCACCTGTGACTCAGCCCCGGAGGCCTGGGGTCTCGGGATCACTGGGAGCACTGAAGCCGCTGCCTGTCTGCTGGAGGGACTGTGCAACGGGCAGCCTCTGTGGAGAACACTCAGGCAGCTCCCCAGTGAGTTAAAAGTAGAAACACCCCAGGACCCAGTGATTTGACTCCCAGGGATACAAAATGAAAAATAAGAAATGAAACCTCATGTCCACACAAAAACCTGTGCATAGATGTTCAGTTCAGTTCAGTTCAGTTCAGTTCAGTTCAGTCTCTCAGTCGTGTCCAACTCTTTGTGACCCCATGAATTGCAGCACGCCAGGTGTCCCTGTCCATCACCGTCTCTCGGAGTTCACTCAGACTCAGGTCCATCGAGTCAGTGATGCCATCTAGCCATCTCATCCTCTGTCGTCCCCTTCTCCTCCTGCCCCCAATCCTTCCCAGCATCAGAGTCTTTTCCAATGAGTCAACTCTTCGCATGGGGTGGCCAAAGTACTGGAGTTTCAGCTTTAGCATCATTCCTTCCAAAGAACACCCAGGGTTGATCTCCTTCAGAATGGACTGGTTGGATCTCCTTGCAGTCCAAGGGACTCTCAAGAGTTTTCTCCAACACCACAGTTCAAAAGCATCAATTCTTCGGCGCTCAGCCTTCTTCACAGTCCAACTTCACAGTCCACAGGAAAAACCATAGCCTTGATTAGATGGACCTTTGTCGGCAAAGTAGTCTCTGCTTTTCAATATACTATTTATGTTGGTCATAACTTTTCTTCCAAAGAGTAAACATCTTTTAATTTCATGGCTGCAGTCACCATCTGCAGTGATTTTGGAGCCCCCCAAAATAAAGTCTGACACTGTTTCCACTGTTTCCTCATCTGTTTCCCATGAAATGACAGGACCAGATGCCATGATCTTCGTTTTCTGAATGTTGAGTTTTAAGCCAACTTTTTCGCTTTCTTCTTTCACTTTCATCAAGAGGCTTTTTAGCTCCTCTTCACTTTCTGCCATAAGGGTGGTGTCATCTGCATACCTGAGGTTACTGATGCTCAGCCAGCACTATTCACAGTGACCAAAGTCTAGAAAGAGCCCTCACACCCAAATGATGCACAGAGAGCCAAAATCTGGTCCATCCACGAAGTGGAGTATTACTCAGCCGTCAAAAGGCAGCAGCGTGGGTGGACTCTGAAGACATTCTGCCACATGGAGAAGCCAGACCCACAAGGCCACGTGGTGCAGGATTCCCTGTCTATGACGCGTCCAGCATAGGTCAGTCCCCAGAGGCTGAGCTAGGGGCGGATGGGGCTGAGCGCTGACTGTTCGGGGTTGCTGACTCCCTGTGGGATGAGGGTGTTCTGGAACTAGACGGGGGTGGTGGTCGCACAGATTCTGAATGGACTCAGTGCGTCAGAATCATACACTTCAAAACGGTTGAAACGATCCAGCGTGTGTTACCTGTATTCTCTACAGTTAGAAAAACTTACACTCAGAGAAGGATGCAAGGTCAGTGCCTCCTGGAAGGGCGCAGAGAATCACGCTGAACTGACCTTCTGTGACATTTAAAGGATGCAGAAACAGAGACTTCCCTCGTAGTCCATCAGTTAAGACTCTACACTGCCAACGCAGGGGCCATAGTTTGATCCCTGGTCAGGGAACAAGATCCTGTACGCTGCATGGTGTGGCCAAAGAGAAAAGCCTCAGAAATTTGCTCCCAGACCTTAAGTGAAAAGAACAGGTCAGCAACAGTTTGAACAGAAAGGTGTTTGGAAAATATAAATAGATATGAGTATGCATAGAAATTATGGAAGGAAAGAGGACTAAAGACTAAAGCTGCCCATCTCTGGGTGGAGGAATCATAAAAGCGCTGCGTGGGTGTCTGTGTGGGCACCTCCATCCTTGATTATTTCTAAAATGTCCATGGCAAACTCTTGGAACCAGAAAACATTTCAGAGACGGAAAAAGAAGAAAGCATCAAGATTTCTTGGAGCGCTTCCCTTGTGGCTCTGTGGTAAGAATTCGCCTGGCAATGCAGAAGACACAGGTTTGGTCCTTGATCTGGGAAGGTCCCACAGGCTGCAGAGCAGCTCAGCTCACGTGTGCTCCGTAAACACTGAGCCTGTGCTCTGGAGCCGGGGAGCCGCAACCATTGAGCCCTCAGGCCGCAGCTTCTGAAGCCTGAGCGCCCTACAGCCTGTGCGCGGCAACAAGAGAAATCACAGCAAGAAGAAGCTCACACTCCGCAGCTGGGGAGTAGCCCTGGCTCTCTGGAACTGGAGAAAAAGCTCCCGAAGCAATGAAAACCCGGAACAGTCAAAAACAAACAAACAGACTTAAAAAAAAAAAGATTTCTTGGAAATCCTTTCAGCCTGTCGCAGGACACAGATGTGTGACTCATCACAGGCCCCATCCCTAGCCTAAGCGGGCTACACATAACCCAGCCATTGGCCCTTCCTGCCCAGAAGGGCCAGAAGCCAAGGAGGGATTTGAAGGGGCCGGAAGGTATTCCAGGGCCAGGGAAGACAGACGGGGTTCCACTGTGGACCAGTGTTCACTCATCCGACCACTGTTTCACCGAAGCCGCCGTTGGATCCAACACTCGCTACGTGTCTTCTCAGGTTCCACGTGAGGGTCTGGGAAGCCCCAGAGATTGGATGAGGCAGGGAGGCTGAAAGGAGGGATGAGAGGATGCCAGGGGCGCCTCTGCCCCTCTGCACGAGGCTCCGTCCCCTCCCAACACCTTGCAGTGCTCTGAGCTCCTTGGTAGCAGCAGAGTGCTGGTCCATGCCAGCCAGGGCTGAGACGGGGTGCTCTCTGCGTTGCTGCGGAGGGGTCCAGCCCCCTCGGAAGGGCATTAATCTTCTCCAAACTAGCCACATCCCCTTCCCCTAACAATCTTGGGGAAGGCTCCTGGGTCCATCACTGGCACCTTGCTCCCTGGCACTGGACTTGACTGAGCTGGTAAGCTGACAAGTGTCAGTCAGCACTGTGTGCCAGGCCCAAGGCTGCACGCTGGGTTGGGACAAGAGTCAGATTGGGCCCTGCTTGGAGTTCCCTATTCAATGGTGCTTTCTGGGAAAGATATCTGAGAAAGTAGACACAGGAAATGCGTGTTAAACCTAAGTCACTCCTCTGGTGCCCCAGACTCCAGTGGTGCCCAGCAAAGACCCATGTGCCCTGGGGAGCTGGGCTCTGCTGTGGACCCCCTACCATGGCCCCCTCATTCTCCCTGCACCCCTTTGCCCACCACCCTCCAGCCACACTCCTTTCCTGCTGGCTCTCCAATGCTGCAAGCTCTCTCTGCCCCAGGACCTTTGCACTTGCTGTTCCCACTACCTGGCACATAGTAGGCACTTAATAACTATTTGTTGAATGCATGGATGATTAGAAAAAAGGGAGATTTGCTGATCCCTAAAATGCTGCCTAGACTCCTGGGATGGGGCTCTGATCAGGGCAGCCCTCTGGTCTCGACTGTGTGAGTTCTTTTAGCTGTTGTTGAGAATCCACAATAATCGCTGGGCTCGGCACTAATCCTGAATTAATGAGGCAACCCTGGGTTCTTTGGTGTTAATATTCTCTGAAGTTCAGCTCAGGGAAAAATAAAAAGAAAGAACTCCCCCCTCCTTACCTACCCACCCACCCACCAAAGCAAGGTACAAGTGAGCAGCCGAGAGTTTGGGGCGAGTCAAAACCAAAGAAAAAAGCAGAACCTGGCCCCTGTGTTTGGCCCGGGCAGCCTTTGAGGGCCAGCTGTGCCCGGCGTGTTTGTAGTGCCGGCAGCCCAGCCCACCAGATGTTCCTTAGGAGGACGGCCGCTTCAAACGCCGCAGCCAAGCCATCACCTGAGCAGCCTTTGTGTATTTCAAAGAGGAAGCCCGCGGAACTTTCCCTGTAATCATGAGGTCCCAACTTGCCTTTAATGGACCATTAGGGAACTCTGCGAGGGAGCTCCCCGATCATTACCAGGTTCTGATGGCCTCCGAGCCCACCTGGAGCGGCCCCCCAGCAGCCACCTGCAGCGGACAGCTCCTGCAAGGCCAGGGAAGGCCAGGACCCTCCGGCTGCGGTGTGGACCCGGAGCACACAGGCTGCCGGACTCATCTGTGTGGGTGGATGCCAGGTCACATACTTGGGGCGAGAAGCCCCACTCCACCACCTGCTGGCTGGGAGGCCTGAGGCCCCATCTCGGAGCTGAGCCAGTCTTACAGGCAAGAATACTTTGGTGGGCAGCCGTTCCCTTCTCCAGGGGATCTTTCCAACCCAGGGATCAAACCTGGGTCTCCTGCACTGCAGGAGAGACCACTGAGCCACCAGGGAAGCCCCTTACGACTATCAGTGTCAAATAATACTGAAACCTACCTTTCCGGTTCACTGAGCTGTGCTGGGATCTTATAAATAACAAAACACCTAGCAGGTGTGAAATGGGTTGAATAATGTCCCCTCTGCCGAAATTCCTGCCCGCTTGGGACGCTTTCTTTCTGTAATTGAAGTGTACGGGCTTTCCTGGTGATCTAGTGGTTAGAACTCTGTACTTGCTGTGCTGGGGGTGATCCCTGGTCGGAGAGCTAGCTCTCAGGTGCGGGCGGGGCAGCCAAAAAAAAAAAAAGTATAATTGATTTATAATGATTCAGAAATACAGCAAAGTGACTCATAGGAGTATTATATATGTATGTATATTCTTGTTCATATTCTTTTCCATTATAGGTTATTATAAGATAGTGAACACCGTCCCCTGTGCTGTAGTCTGTTGCTTATCTATTTTGTATATATAGTGTCTGTTAATCCCAATTTATCCCTCTCCCCTTTAGTAACTGTAAGCTTGTTTTCTATATCTGGGAGTCTACTTCTGTTTTGTAAAGAAGTTTATTTGCATTATTTTTCTGGATTCCAAACATGACCTTATTTGGAAGAGGGTCTCTGTAGAGGTAACTCAAGTAAGGACCGAGATGAGCTCATGCTGGTTTAGGAGGAGCCCTGAATCCAGCGACCAAGAGAAAGAAAAGGGGAAGACAGACGCGCAGACGAGGAGGCCGTGTGGAGGGGAGGAGGAGACAGCGGCTGGAGGGACGTGGCCACCAGCCAGGAACACCAGAGCCCCAGAAGCTGGAAGAGGCAGGAAGCGTTCTCCCCCAGAGCCTTCAGTGGGAGGACGGCTCTGTGGCACCTTGATTCCAGACTCTGCCCTCCCAAAGGGAGAGAGCGCATGTCTGGGCTGTGAAGCCTCTAAGTTTGCAACAATTTGTCATAGCAGGCCTGGGGAAAAAGGACAAATTCTAGCTGTTCTTGTAGCCATTACCCTAGAGAATTCTCTTGGGAGTTTCCCTTGGAGTCCAGGGGTTAAGAATCCGCCTGCCAAGGGGACATGGGTTTGATCCCTGATCCGGGAAGATCCCACACGCCACGGGGCAACTAAGCCCTTGAGCCGCAACTACTGAGCCCAAGCACCCTAGGGCCGATTCTCTGCAGCAAGAGCCGCCGCCGCAGTGAGAGGCCTAAGCATCGCAACGAGAGAGCGGTCCAGCTCGCCGAGGCCAGAGAAAGCCCACAGGCAGCAACAAAGACCTAGCACAGCCAAAATAAAGAAATCAGATTTTTAAAAATTCTCTGTGCAACTGGAATGTCCCGACAGCAACCTGGGCCCGACTTCTGGCAGTGACCTCTGCTTCCAAAGCAGGTAAGGAAGGAAGGTGCAGAGCTTAAGGGAAAGAGTTTTCGAGTTGACAGTATGGAGCTTCCCAGGTGGCTCAGTGGTAAAGAATCCGCCTGCCAGTGCATGAGACTCAAGAGATGTGGGTTCAATCCCTGGGTTGGGAAGATCCCCTGGAGTAGAAAATGGCAACCCACCTCAGTATTCTTCCCTGAGAAATCCCATGGACAGAGGATCCTGGTAGGCTACAGTCCTTGGGTTGTAGAGTCTAACACAACTGAGCAACTCAACACACTTACACACACAGTCTGGGTTTAAAAGTGCGGCTCTCTGTTTCTGCCCAGGGCACAGACTTTGACAAGTCACTGCTCCTCTCTGAACCTCGGTGTCTTCTTCTATGCAATGGGGACCGTTAAGTCCACCTTCAGGATTTCTGTGATGATGATGCAGCATGAAAACATTAGTGTGTGCTGAGTGTTCAATAAATGGAAAAGGGTGTCTGTGCACGCTAAGTCGCTTCAGTCATGTCCAACTCTTTGCAACCCCATGGACTGCCGCACGACAGCCTCCTCTGTCCACGAGTCGGTTGCCGTGCCCTTCTCCAGGGGATCTTCCCAACCCAGGGATTGAACCCTCGTCTCCTTGGGCTCCGGCATTGCAGGCAGATTCTTTACCGATGAGTTACTGGGGAAGCAAAGTCATCATCTATTGTTGCCAAAAGACTATCTGGACAGGTAGAGGCTGAAAAGAGCAAGGAGCGGTTATGACCTCAGACCGTAGCTCAGTATTGGGAACGTAGGGGGAACATAGCTGTTTCTGGCTCAAGACCTCTCCTGATGTTGGAGTCAAGCAGTTCGCTGGGGCCACGGTCTCATTGGAAGGCTTAACTGGGGCTGGAAGGTGATCCCCCAGAGGTTCACTCCTGCGGCTGTTGGCATGGGGTCTCAGCTTCTCCCACATGGACCTTTCCAGGCAGCTGCTTGGGTCACTTTGCAACAGGGCAGCAAGCCGCCCCAGGAGCAAGTGACCCAAGAGCGAGGCAGCAGCAGTGATGCCTGGGAGGTCACACACCATCACCTCTGCCGCATCCTGCCGGTCGCAGAGCCACGCTGCCGCAGCTTGGAGCAATCTCTGCAGAGGCACGAAGCCCCAGGAGACGGGTTACCAGAGGTGGTCTTGGAGGCTGGCTACCATGGAGCAAGACAACCAGGTGTTCCCGGGGAGGCTGGCGGGCAGGATCCCACACTGACAGGTGGCTTCACCCTCCCAGATTTGCCCCAGAGTCCAGCTCCCTAGGAGCCGGCAGGCTGAGCTGGCCCCACGCCCGGCAGCTGCACTGTCCTCTGACGTCTGAATCCCCGCTGTGTCTCACTGTGTCTCCCCCACGCGGACACACAGGGCCAGCATTTTCCACCCCATTTCATAGGGTCACAAAGCCCCTGATTGCAGATGGCTGGCCCAGGGCTGAGTCAGCAGCCCTACTAGGGGCCTCACTCCCTCTTGGGGAATCCTGCCGCCTGAAGATCTGAGGAGCATCCGCTCTGGGCAAGGGAGAACAGACGCGTTCTTGGAGGGCAGTGGGCAGCCTGGAGGTCTGAGCAGCACTGTGTGGACACTCCCCGGGCCAGACCGCAGCCCTGCCGGACTGCACACGTGTGCGTGCCAGCACGCATGCGATCGTGCCCGTGAAGGTATACGCCCCGTGTACGCACATGCGATTTACACACGAACCTGACCACAAATGCCGCCGGAATCTGCCCAGTCGTGAACTTTGCCACATACAGTCGGCTCTCTGGATCGCAGGTTCTGTCCCTGTGGTAATGGCCCTCCTGGTGGCAGGAGGGGCAATGCTCAGATCCTGTTCTCTTCCCAGCAACGCTGTCTGCGGTGCACGGATCTCTCCGGCACCTTGGGGCTGAGTCATCCCATGGGAAGATGTGTTCACCTTTGCCCAGATCAGATAACGCGAGATCATCTTTCCAAACCAGTGGTTCCGGTTTAAACTTCCATCAGCTGTCCCCAAGAGTCCCGAAGGACAGGCATTTTTAAGGTCCTCTTGAGGGTTAATCCTCTGGTGGGTCAACCCCACCTCTCGCCTGCTCTTAGCTGTCGAGAGTCCGTGCAGGCAGCGGGTGAGGAGTGAGGATGTGGGCTTGGGACGGAGCGGCTCTGGCCCCACGCCCTCTGTGTCCTCCGGCAGGTGACGGAGCTTCTCTGAGCCTCATCGGAAACTGGGGAGGGCTGCTGGGGGCTTAGCTGAGACAGCTGATGGGCGGCATTTAGCACAGCGCCAGGCCTCCAGGCTGTGCTCAGAAAGGCCACCGCTACCTTCCTGCAGCCTATAGGAGCCTCTTCATTCATCCATTCGCTCCACAGTCCTTTCCTGAGAGCCTACTAGGCAGGCCCACAGCAGTGAATAGACAAGATCGACGGCCTCTGCTCCTTCCTGGCGCTGACATTTCAGTGGCGAAGACAAATAAGGAAGAAGTTCTTAAAAAGTGCAGTATATCAGGGGCTTCCCTGGCAGCCCAGTAGGTGAGACTCTGTCCATCCACTGGGGGCACAGGTTCAATCCCTGGTCGAGGAACTAAGTTCCTACCTGCTGTGTGATCTGGTCAAGAAAACCAAACCCATGTCGTGTATCAGCTGGCACCTCATGCCAGAGGTAAACTAAGGCCACAGAAAGGCTTGGGACTCTATAACTTGAAGGGGCACAGCTGCAATTTCAAATGTGGAATTTTGTTTTAAGATTTCACTTGATAAGGAAAGGCTTCCCAGGTGGCTCAGTGGTAAGGAATCTGCCCGCCAATGCAGGAGACACAGGTTTGATTCCTGGGTTGAGAAGATTCCCTGGGGCAGAAAACAGTAATCCAATCCAATGTTCTTGCCTGGGAAACCCCATAGACCAAGGAGTCTGGTGGGCCACAGTCCACAGGATCGCAAAGAGTTGGACACGACTCTGCACGCATGCGTGATAAGGAAACTCTTCCTCTCCAGTCTCTTTCCCCAACCTGGCAAATCATGAGACCCAAGCCTGGCTGACCAATGCACGTCAGTCCTCCAGCAGCGATCATTGGTTCAGAGATGGCACCTGGCCCAAGCTCATCCAAGCAGGGAGATCCTGGGCCCTGGGGAGGTACTCTCATCCTATCCTCTGGGACTGGGTGCTATGCCATTTAGAAGTGATTATCCAGGCCTGGATCCAGCCTAGAGGAAGCAGAACTAGGAGATTGAGAAAAAGAAGCAAGGTTTTCATGATCCCCCTTTGAACTCCTGGAACAAACCAGACCAGAAGGCAGAAATCCTCACCTACCTAGTTGCATGAATCAATAATTTTCTCCTTCCATTTTTTTCTTCCCCTAAATAATTGAGTTGAGTTTTCCTTTACTTACAGCTGACTGACCCTTGACATTGGCTACTGGGTTAGTGTGTCCTCTTAAAACCAGCCATGCTCTCTCCAGCTTCCATTCCTTGGGGGTGGCCTTCTTTTCAGGAGGAAGACAAAGGTGCATTGGGTGGGCTTCCAGCCATCCACATTTAGGGTCTTCAGCTCCTGACAGCCTACCTTCTGGCGGCTCCTCGCACACTGGAGACTCAGTCAGGGCTGGATGTCTGATGACAAGGACGCGGAAGACTGAGCCGTCCTTCCCACAGCCTGGTGGCTCCTGGGCTCAGTACTGGAGTAGCCTGCTCCCAAGGAGATTCAGACTCCCGCTGTGGTCAGGTCTGAGCAGCTCACTTCTCTCATCGTGGGAACCTGGTATCATTTGAACCCAGCCGTCGCCAGGTAACGTGCTCTGACCAATAACATGGTCACTCTGGGCAGAAGCTGTAAGAACCAGTGATCCACAGTGCCCCTGCCTCTGTAACTGTGAAGGCACCTGGGCAGGGGGCCCCTCCATCAGTCTGGTTCTCTGAGCAACAAATAAATAGCCCCCTGCTGACCCTGGAAGGACATAGGCCTTGAAAGATCAAATTTGCTGTCTCAAGCTGCTGAGATTTGGGAGATGTTTGTTACTGCAGCGTAACCTAGCCTTTCCTGACTGCTACATCATTCAGGGTAAGGTTGTAGCTAATGAGTTTCCATCTCCCTCCCCATAGGTATACTTCCCAGCCTCTCCTAGATCCAGATAGAGCCCTGCCACCACTTCTTGCCAACAGAATGCCAGTGGAGGAGCCACAGTGGCTAAGAAGCTGGTCCCTACCCTCTTTTCCTTTTTTCTGGTTGAAAGAACCATTGGCAAAAGGATCACCCACCCTCCTGGAAAGACCGTGCAGTGAGAGAACAGGGCCTGGGGGGAACCTGCCCGCCGGGTCCAGCCATCTTGGAAGTTCCAGACCTAGTGAAGCTCCCGGATGGAGGCACCCACTGGAGTGGCACAGGACCCCTCATAGAGGGGACATGAGCGTCCCAGCCCTGCCCAGGTTTCAGGATGGTGAACAAACAAACGGCGGGTGTTTTACGCCCCTAAGCTTTGAGGTGGCTGCGTAGTAAGACATCACCAGAACATCACTGTCCGGTAAATACCCTGAGAGTTTGCTAAGAAACCGAGACACTGAGCTTTCACCTTGCCCCGGGCATCACCTCTAAGCATATTTGGCTCCTCTTTATGCCATGCGTACGTACATGCTAAGTTGCTTCAGTCGTCCTGACTCTTTGCAACCCCATGGACTGCAGCCTGCCAGGCTCCTCTGTCCATGGGATGGATTCTCCAGGCAAGAACACTAGAGTGGGATGCCACGCTTTCCTCCAGGGGATCTTTCCATCCTAGGGGTCGAAACCAAGTCTCTTGCGTCTCCAGCACTGGCTGGCACTGCCAACTAACTCCCCTGCCCATAAACGTTCCTTTTGGTGGGAAGAGGTAGGTAGGTGAGCAGCACAACCGAGTGTAGATCGGCCATCGGCCAGGAGGACCGCGGCACCCTGCAGAGGCTGGCGCCGGACGCTGGCTCGATTCATCTTCAAGAGGGGAGACCTGGGAGGGCCCCTGACCTGCACGCCCACCCAGGAGCCCCCAGACAGAGGCCTCGCCTTCCCGGTGTTCCAACTGGAGGGAAGGAAGAGGTTCCATGGAAACCCCCTGGCAAAGCCAGCAGAGACTTGGGCGCCGGGAAGGGAGAATTTCTGCAAAAGGTCACTGTCTTCTACATTCCTTCACTCTGCTCGCGGCTTGCCAGGGCGTCTATGAAAGATTCTTATTCTTCTCCGCCCGGCACCACCCAAACACCCAGTGCTATAGTGGAGGGTGGCCCCAGGGGGCCGGGGGAGAAAGAGGCCCGCTTTCCTGACTTCCCTTTTCCTGATGGAATTTTGATGGTTGTGCAGAGACTACAGCCTGAGGCTTCCAGCTTCTGCAGGATATCTCAGGAGATGGGCTGTCTCCCCCGGAAAAGCTGGGAGAAGCCGCAGGACAGGATCGCCCAATACCCGCCCTGCCCCCAGCCACGAAGGGCGTGGGGACTGGCTGGCAGGGCCTGGACACCACTGTCTCCCAACACAGATGCAGCTCTTCGCAGCGCCCGGATGCCTGCCTGCCGTGCCCGACACCATCGTCCTCCGGATCTGGCCGCTCCCAGGATGTTTGGTCAATGGAGGCCCACCTGCCCACCTTCTCGCCCTCTGCTGCCTGATTCCTTTTAGAACTCAGAGGTCTGTGTGAGGCACGGGGACCGTCAGATCTGGCCTAAGTGAGCCATGGGCCTGAGTGACCTCAGTAAGTGTTGCACAAACACCTCACGGCTGAAGCCACTAGGCCCACACCCAGGAATTCATGTCTTCATGGTCTCGTGATGGTGTGGCGGGTGCTCAGGCCCAGCTTTCAATCCTGTTTTCATTCACTTCCTCCTTGGGTGACCTGGACAGGTCTTTTCCTCTCTCTGAGCCTCAGTTTCCTTATCTGTGAAATGGGCACAAATTACCCTGCCTCATGTGTTGTTGAGAAGCTTCAGGAGACTCTTTCCGAGGATCGCCCAAGGACTTTGGGAGCCTAACATAGGGGATGGTGGTCAGTCACCTGGGTGCTGCCTGCAGGGTCTGGTGGTGGAGAATGGGCAGGATGGTGGAAAACCCCTCAGAGACCTGGGTTCCCGATTAGCAGGCACCTCACCCTGATAAACAGAGAGCCCTGGGCTCTGCTCCCCTCACCTGTCTGACACTTCGGCCATCATTTAACAGCAGAAAGTTTATTGCCGCCCTTGGTGCCTCAGCCCTGCCCTTAATGGGCTGGCCTGGCGGAGCGGCTGCCCTTTGAAGATCTTTATGGTAATGGATGGTAATGGTGAGCAGCCTGGAGGGGCAGGTAGCAAGCCCCCCTCCCTCCCGGGAGATAATCAAGTTAGCTTCCAAAACAGATTATTTTCAGCCCAAACAAATCACTTTCAATTACGGAGCAACTGATAAGACCCCTGAGACCACAAAGCCACAGGTGGGAATGGGGGAAGCACACTGGTCCCCAAGTGGGGGTGGGCCCTGGCCCCCATCCCATCCAGTAGCCAGCACTGAAGGCCACTCCTGGGCCTTTGCCTTGAGACCTCTGTCAGCAAGCTGGTTTGGAGGACTTCTGGCACAGGAATGCCTTAACCTGGGGCTCAGGAGGGTGTGTGTTTGAGAGGCAGGGGTGGTGTTTCCCCACCGAGCTGGGGTTTGGTCATTAGCTAAGGGGTTCTTTCTATTGGGATCATGAGAGACTCGGGGTCTCCCACTCTCGTGGGCGTGGGGGGCTGACAGGCACACCCCTGGATGGCAGCTCCTCTGATCCCTGGTTCAGGGCAGGAGAGGACGGAGGCTCGGTGCCTGAATCACAGACAGGGTGATCAGAACATCCTGTTCTTAGCAGTGGAAGCCCCGAGTCCTGGGGACCCCTCGGTCCCCCTGGACAGGCGGTGCGGAGTGACAGGGCTGGGACCCGCCCCTCCCCTCAACACTAAGCCCTCCGGCTCCGTGTCCACCCACCATCGGTCCATTCACTTAGGAAGCACCTGGTGCTCACCCACTGCATGCACAGCCCAGCACCAGGCCAGGCCAGGTGGGGTGAGCGCCGCGTGGCTTTCGCCCCCAGGACCCCTGGTGTATGCAAGGGGGGACCTGCCAGAGGGCGTCTGTAGGGTGCAGCTGGCACAGGACACTTCCCTCACCTCTAGACTCTTCCACTCCTGCGCTGGGATCTGCCCTTGCCTCCAAGCTTGGCTGATGCTGGACAGGAGGGTCCACAGCCAGGACTGGTTGTCCCCATCCTTGCCACAGTGGATGGCGAGGAAGTCCTGCCAGGAGCAAGGACACAGTGAGGAGGGGCCGGGGGGCTGGGGGGCACAGGTGCTGCCTTCATCCCTCCAGGCCGCACTCCTAAGCTCTCCAGGCACAGTCTCCGGGCCAGGAGCTGGGACAGTGATGTCCAACCCACATGTGTGTGCTTGCTGTGTGGCCTTGGGCCAGTGACCCAACCTCTCTGAGTTCAAGTGTCTGGTCCGTAGAACCTTGGAGAAGAGCCTTTCCCACCAGACCTCCTCTCCCCAGTCTTACGTGGGAACCATGAGTGCTAGTTCATGGGGAACACGGAGCAGTTGGAAGACCACCCATGTACTCCCCGCCTCCCGCCTCCCATTCCCAGACCTGGACCCTTCCCTCACCCATCCCCGCCTCCTTCTCCTACACCCCCAGTTTCTCCTCCGCTTTAGCAGCAGACACCCCGTGTTAAGCATAAACCAGCCCCAGGAGCCCCTCCTCCGCTGCCCCTGCTTCTCGCACTGACAGAGCACACGGTGGCCGGTTCTTAGCCCTCGGCTTGCTGGCCGCCACCTCTGATCCCCACCCCGCCCCATTCACCCGCACCGCCTCCCTGGACTCCTGCCTGAGCTCGGCCCTCCAGGACCCCTCTTTAGAGCAAAGCTAAGGCTCTTCCGAGACCCCCGTCCCACCCGCCTCGCCCCCGCTCCCCAGTCCCTTTCCCTCCCGGGCTTCTGGGCTTCCCTGGACGGGGCGACCAGCTGCTCCGGACACAGCCCCGCTCTTGTCCAGCCTTCTGCACCAGGGGCCCCAGGACCCAGCTGTGGGTGGAGCCCCCTTCTCGGGTGGATCTTTTCTAAGATGCCCATGAGGCCCTCCAGAGGTGAGGCCCACTCCTCTGCCCTGAGCACCTGGGATGTGGGGCCGAGGTGCAAGGTGGCCTTGCTCGGGAGAGAAGCCGGGGAGGCTGAGGCTGAGGCTCTGGATGGGGGTCTTGTGGAAGCGGGGGGTGGTGCACTCAGGCCCCGTTGTGACGGTGGCCACGGGCACTTCTTAGCCTCCTGTGCATGAAAGCCGCCTTGGGGAGCCCAGGCAGCCATGTGAGCAGATGCCACAGAGCCCCCAGTTCCTGGACTTGGGATTTCTAGCCGAGTCGGTTGTGTGAAGCCGCTCAGTTCAGCGGTGGGACTGTCTGATGTTCCCACTGCTTGTGTATTTCTTGTGTTTCTTGGTTTCACATACACACGGGCACACACATTCACAATGTCACATTTGCTCTTGCACACCCATGCACACCCACACGTACATGCACTACACCATTGCACACACCCACACTCATGGATCCTCTCATACATACACCCACTTACACACACACACAGACACACACACACACACGCACACACACACACACACACACAGGAGACCTGATGACCCACTAGGGCGGGGACGCCGCTTCGTCTAGATGGAGTGGTCCTGGCTTTGGTGGAAGCACCCGGTGGGCGTTCGGAGGACAGTGAACAGGCCGGGGCGGGGACCCCGGAGTCCAGCGGCTGCAGGGCCCCCTTTGCAGGGAGCTTCACGGAAATGCTGCCGCTGGGACTCTGCTGGCTTGGGGACCCTTGGCAGCCACAGGGTGGGGGGAGGGCAGCAGACCCCAGGGGCCCCTGATGCCGAGAGAGGAGGCCCCCTCCCTCCCGGGCTGGACCCCGTGACCAGCTCTGACGCGGGGCTTCAGCCGCGCTTCATCTGTCTCCTCCATTCATCTTCTGCTTCTCTGACTCTCAAACGGTCCCTTAATTGGCCATTTGGCCCCTAAATTAGGGGTGATTAGGATCAACCCCCAAGCAGTGTTTCAGATGGCGGCCAGGGGTCTGAAGCCCCTGTTTGGGTCCCAGAGGCCTTCGATTTAGTCACACAAAGGTCAGCCCTCTGGCCTGGCATGGGTGCCTGGGCAACCTCTGACCTTCAGCTCTTAAACCTGACCCTGGCAATTCAGACCCAAGGGTCTGAGTACAAACAGCCGAGCAGGAAGCGCTCGGGGAGGCAGCATGTGGGGGAACCTCCCGTGCTGGAGCCTTCTGGCCTTTCTGCTGTGGCCAGCAGTCTGCCGGGGACCAAGTCCTCTTGCATGTCTGCAGGTGCTGGTTCCGGGGTCCAGAGACCCAGATGGACAGGCACCCTGGCCTGGGCCAACTCTGCCATCGACATGAGGCAGTCGCCTCCTCCACCTGCCCCTTGGACCCGGGCAGGTTCCACAGCCCTCCAAGCCTGGTCTCTGGCCTCCGGAATGAAGGCAACCCCAGCACCCGTGGCCTTGCAGCGTTGCTCTGAGGGTTTCCAGCATGATAATGCATTGCTCTTTTGACAGATGGGGAGGAAAAAACCCCAGCTCCCGGGCACTCTGTCTCCCAAACCCCAGGTGGGCCTGGCACCATGGGCTGGGGAAGCCCTCTTGAACTTAGGTGACTCAAGGAGCCGCTGGAGTCCCCAGTGTTCCAGAGATTATTGTCATTATATGAGGTCACAAGCCCCTTTGAGAACCTGATGAAAGTGACCCACAGGCTGTCCAGGGAAGTGCACACATGCATTATACACACACACACACACACACACACATGAGTGCACAACCTTGCACACAGGGCCCAGACAGGTCTGCCTTGTACGGTTGTGCAGGCTGTGCACTGCACAAAGGCTCTCCCAGCCTGAACTCTGGCAGGCCCACCAAGCTGGATGCCCAGTGTGGGGTTGCACCTGTAGAGAGTGAGGGCACCTTTTTCTCTCAGTTGCAAGAACATCTTATAGGCTAGTGGGGGCACCGGCTGTGCTTGGATCAGGAAGTCTTGGATCCCAAGGCCAGCTGGACTTGGTGAGCCAGGTTAGCTCTCTGGGCCTCAGTTTCCCCCTTGGAAACAGGAGCTGTGAGGCTCCCTCCATCCCTTGAGTGTCGGGACGGCCGGGACGGAGCACACAGTGAGCGCTCAGACACCCAGTCTGTGCTGGTGTTCCTGTGCACGCAAGCAGGCGGGCCAGGAGCCTCTTCGGTAACAGAGCCGATGCTCCAGGTGGGCTTGTCCACACCTGGAAGGCATGAGAGCCTGGGGTGGCCCTTCTGACCTCTGGACCTAAGGCACCTTGACTTGGGTATCCAGGAGGACCCCATGAGGCTCCTGGTAGGTACACAAGCCCACTCTCAACAGTGCCCAAAGGCACCCCAGCCCTGCCCCTGGGGGGTTGGAACTCGTCCACCTTTGCTCCAGGGCCTCGCCCAGCCGAGGCCACGGCTCTGTGGAATGCCGCACCTCCAGAGTCACAGCCCCCGGTGAACTGGCTACATTGCTCCCAGCTGCCTCCCACCTCAGGGCAATTTATGGGGTCACAAACCACCTCGAGGGTGCAATTCCCTATCCTGGTGTCAATTGGTCCCCAAAGTGCTTTACAACCTGCTTGTAGCACCGAGGCAGGCAGCAGCCCCTGGACTCCTCTAGCCTCGGCGGCCCCGCCATTTGGCCCCAGGCTGGGGCAGCCGGGGCAGCGCAGGTCCAGCCACCTGGAGCCCAGCCCGGCCGGGCCGCGCGGCCCTTCCTTCTGCCCGGCTGCTCTGGCGGTGTTGACAGAAGTCACCTACGGTCATTTTTGAAGTCAAGCCATCCAAGCGCCTGGCCTCCCAGGATGGGAGCAGGAATCCCACCTCCCCGTGTAACACCATCCACCTCTCTGGGCTTTGGGTTCTCTAGGTGTGAAAGGCGGGTAATAAAAGCTAGTTTCAAAATTGTTGTGAGGATTAAATTAGATGAGAGATGTCAAGCACTCGGGATGGTTATGATTTTATTAACATGAAAGTGGAAATTACCCAGCATTTCACCTTCCAGAGGTCAGCCTGCTACTATCTGGGCTCTCTCTTCGGGACCTTTTGCTTTCTTCTTCTTGTTTTTGTGGAAAATAGCATACACGCTAGAAAGTACATAAAAGACACAGTGCAGTTTCACTAGTACCCTTTTAAAATTGGCGTGTAGTTGATTTACAATGCTGTTAGTTTCTGATGTACGGCAAAGGGGTTCACTCCTACACGCATATGTGTCTGTGTATATATATTCTTTTTCCTTTTATTTTCCATTATGATTTATTATGATGGGAGAGTTGGACGATAAAGAAGGTTGTGCACCAAAAAATTGATGTTTTGAACTGTGGTTCTGGAGAAGACTTTTGAGAGTCCCCTGGACTGCAAGGAGATCAAACTAGTCAATGCTAAAGGAAATCAACCCTGCATACTCATTAGAAGGACTGATGCTGAAGCTGATACTTTGACCACTTGATGGGAAGAACCGACTCACTGGAAAAGACCCTGATGCTGGGAAAGACTGAAGGCAGGTGGAGAAGGCAATGACTAAGGGTGAGATGGTTGGATGGCATCATCGACTCAATGGACATGAGTTTGAGCAAGCTCTGAGAGCTAGTGAAAGACAGGGAAAACTGGGGTGCTTGAGCCCATGGGATCACAAAGAGTCAGACACAACTTAGCAATGGAAAAATGGTTTATTACAGGATATTGAATGTAGTTCCCAGTGCTATCCAGTAGGACCTTGGTGCATATCTATTTTATAGATAGCAGTTTGTATCTCTCAATCCCAAACTTCTAATTTATCCCTCCCTCACCATATAGACTGTTCCTGGTTGTTATTGTTCAGTTGCTAAGTCTTGTCTGACTCTTTGCGACTCCATGGATGCAGCACTATTTACAGTGGCCAAAACCTGGAAAGAACCTAGATGTCCATCTACAGAGGAATGGAGTAAGAGCAGGTGGTACGTAGATACGGTGGAATACTGCTTAGCCGCAAAAAGAATGGACTGATGTCATCTGCAGCAGCGTGGATGTACCTAGAGATTATCGCACTAAGCGGAGTCAGTCAGAGACAAGTGTCATATGGCATCACTTAGACATGGAATCTACAATATGACACGAAGGAGCTTACCTATGGAACAGACTCACTAACAGTTACAAGGCAAAGACCCATAGGAGCAACACCCAGTCAGGAAGGAGACCCAGGGCACGAAGAACCCTTCCCCCGGCCCCGCTGCAGCCCCAGGCCAGCCCCCTGTCCCCAGCATAATCACCCTTCTGACTTCTGTGAAAACCGTTTCCTTGCGTGAACCTGGACACACCTCTTGACGTTAGCTGCTCCGGGATTTGCCTCCTCCTTCTGTCTTTCGTTTCTGAGTTTTGCTCCTGCCACCCCATGGACTTGGGGTTCATCCAGCTTCCTTTGCTGGGTGATGTCCCACAGTGTGACCAGGCTATGCTTTAATTATTCATTCCCCTGTAGAGGGGCGGCTGCTGTTTCCGGCTCTAGCTATGAAGGTGTAGCTGCTCGGAAGGGCTGGCGGGGCAGGCCGGTCCTGCTGGGCTGTGGGACTGTGGGTCATGGCACACTCGGAGCTTCCACAGTGCAGAATGATGCCGACTGTTTCTTAAAGCCAGCTTTTTAATGTAGCCCCCTTTGAAATGGCAGTGGGGTCAGTACGTGCCCACAGAAAACCAAAGGCTCCCCAGTAAGTGCTTGTGTGCAGAGGATGCTTCAGAGAGGAGAAGTCCCAGCCAAAACCTGTTAGCAAGCGGGCTGCTGAGCACGGAGCTGAGTTCACGCTTCATTTTCTGCCCTCTTGATTGTGTAATTTTATCACCACAGACACATTTGCTTTATAATCAGAAAGAGCCTGTACGTGGGTATTGTTTAGAAGCCTGGGTTTATTAAGTACCTTGAACTCTGGCAAATCCACCTTGCTCCCAGACTGGCACAGCTGCCCGTGGTGTGAGAGTCAAACCTGGTCCAGGAGCTGGACACTGCGGTCGGTCCAGCTCCCACTCCAGCCAGTAAGGCTAGAACGAACTCACCCACACGTGAGGGCTGGACTGTGAGGAAGGCTGGGCGCCGAAGAACTGACGCTTTGAGCTGTGGTGTTGGAGAAGACTCTTGAGAGTCCCTTGGACGGCAAGGAGATCCAACCAGTCCATTCTGAAAGAGATCAGCCCTGGGATTTCTTTGGAAGGACTGATGCTGAAGCTGAAACTCCAGTACTTTGGCCACCTCATGAGAAGAGTTGACTCATTGGAAAAGACTCTGATGCTGGGAGGGACTGGGGGCAGGAGGAGAAGGGGACGACAGAGGATGAGATGGCTGGATGGCATCACTGACTGGATGGACGTGAGTCTGAGCGAACTCCGGGAGTTGCTGATGGACAGGGAGGCCTGGCCTGCTGCGATTCATGGGGTCGCAAAGAGTCGGACACGACTGAGCAGCAGAACTCAACTGAACTGAACATTTCTACCCATTTCTGTGATCATTCCCCCCCCCCCTTTCTAACCAGGTTTTCTTTTTTAAAATCATTATAAATGTAGTGTGTGGTCTTTAGAGAATATCTGGGAGTTGGAAGAAAATGAAAGAGGGCAGGCAGATCCCGCCGCCGCCTCCCACCCGGCGCCGCCGTCACCTGCTCTATTTCCTCCGCTTGTTTTCTTCCCGGCCATGCTGGGTTTCTGTTTGTCTGAATTGGAAGCCGCTGTACATACACTTCTGCACTGAAGGCCTGAGCTTGGGGTCACAGGGTCTTCCCTCAGGTGCAGGTGGAAAGCAAGGCCATCGTTTTACTGCCTCCCTCCCCGCCAGACACAGGTCAGCAGCTGCGTTGTCTCTGAGAGCCCGCATGACCCACACCCCGAGCCCCCAACCTCTTTAACCCTCCCGCGGGGAAGCCAGGGTGGATGGTACGCAGGGTGAAGCTCGTCCACCCGGGGCTGCCCGGAGCTCTGGGCTAGCCGGTAGCTCATAAATTTCCCTTTGCCCATCTTCACCCCGCACACCAACCCTGACTTTATTCATGCCAGAAATATTTCCCAAGCAGCTACGTCGCGCTGGGTGGGTGCTAGGTGCTGGAGAAACAGCAACATTCAAAGCCTGCTGCGATTCATGGTGTCGCAAAGAGTCAGACACTACTGAGCGACTGAACTGAACTGAACTGACTGATCTTTACAGGAACCCAACTCAATCTGCATGTAGATTAAGGAAATGTAAATAAATCCTTGATAATTTGCAGGGATGCCTGGAGGTACTCACACTAGATGGTCAACCCTTGATAACTTGTGGCAACGGAGTCTACCTATTTTGATGAAGTCTCACTTATATGCCAAGCATCTGCCCCACAATATGCCATGCATTCAACCATAGTGTATTAGGCATATAAATAGTGCATATTTAGTAAAAAAAAAATTCACATAAAAATGAACCCATGCTATTCAGAGGTCAACTGCAATGCCTTTCTGCTTCTGGATAACCACTCATACTCATATGCAGAAATGCAATGTAACATCTTAATGATCTTGAGAGGGGCTAGCCAACACAATCAAGTTGGCTGTGACCAGGGCCACAGAACAAGCACTTCATGAGCCAAGAAATTAACCAACTCTTTGGACTTATTTTGTGTAATGAGACAATAGATTCCCTTGTATTGTATAAGCCACTGTAAACTGGATTTTCTGCTTCTTGCAGCCCAAAGCATCTCAAACGATATAGTACTTCTTTGGAGAAGCAAGAAAAGAGCTCCCTGAAAATACCCTAGGAACGAAGGAATAGTTGCTTCAGAAAAGAAAAGAGACTAAGATTTATGTCTCAGTAAGTGTTTTGGGAAAACCAGCTGTGAAAAGGTATTGTTAATAGCCAGTCTGGATGTAAGGAGAGCGCTCTGGAATCCTCCCATGCAGCATAAACACTGTAATAAAGTTCCAGTGAGCCACTGTGAATGGTATGTGTGGGGATATTCAACATACTTGGAAACATAATAATATGTAAACATCAGGGAATGTCCATGAAATTAGTCTTCATTACTCACCAAATCTTATTTCCTTCTACATTTATAAGACTGGGGATTCTTTTTTTTTTTCTGGTCCCCTTCCTACCTGATGAAAACAGAGACTCACATGATTGGAAGGGGAAGTCAGGAAACCAGGCATAAAGAGGTTAAAAGATTTCCACAAGGTGCAACAGCCAATTGGGGGTGATTTTCTTTATTATTAAAAATTCTTTGTGCATGATTTTAGAACAAAATCATTTGCCGAACACCCAGTTTAGTGAAAAGAGAATTGTAGAGACAAGGGAAATCAAAATTGAATTTTTTTTGTAATTACATTATGCAAATAAAATCTACTTTTTGAATTTGTTGCTCTGAGTTTCTTCTTCTTTATTTCTAATAGCCTCCTAAATTCCAATCCATTCCTCCCAAAATCATTTATCCCTCCTAGAAAACCGCTTCATATGACCATTCTCGAGCCAAGTGATTCTCAAAAGATTGCATCTGGTTTACCTGGGAAGTAGATCAGAAATGCAGATTCCAAAGCAGAGTCCAATTTAAAAGACTAAGGGTGGGGCCCAGCACTGTCCATGTAAACAAGCTCCCCAGGTGAGTGTAACTGTGCTCTGAAGCACATGACTGCAGACTGTATGCTTTATTCCACATTCCAAATAGAAAACATCTAATTTTTACAGTAGATTTAAGCTGGAAGAACAAAAGTATGTGCGGAGCTGCCTATAATTTTTAGGTTCCCTCTGAGGTCTGAAACTGACCCAAGAGGTCTGTGATTTGGATGAACCCTGGCAATCATTTGCATGGAGGTTTGGAGTTTCTTTTCTTCCTTCCAAGACTTTTTTCGCCCCCTGAATGCATTTCTAGTTGGGATTAAATATAACATCTCTTAACTCTTCCTCCACAGCTAAAGGAAATCAATTTTTAAAAGTGTTTCAAGACTGCTTTAAAAAGTACACAAAATATCTTCCCTTTGAACCAGACGCCTGGGACATACCGGGCAAACTGAATAGGTAATGAGAGAAGTAAACACCAGGTTTTCCAGCAGAACCAACCCTGAAACTAAAACTTAGAAAGGAAGCTGACTGCTAAGTAAGTGGACCAAGGAACAATAGCTCAGGCATATCCTCGGATAAGTTTAAACCTGAGAAAACAGGAATGAAACAGACAAACCTCCTGTCCCAAGTTAACTTTCCCTTCTTCTTATATTTTAAAATAGGACAGTGTCGTAAGTGAGAATAGAGAGTTTATGTGGAATCTTAAATCTCCTCTGGGTGCCAAAAGATTTTTTCAAACCTAAATAAATACTCCTTACTGGATTGAGCATGCATGCAGGCTAAGTCGCTTCAGTTGTATCCATTTTGCAACCTATGGACTATAGCCCACTACGCTCCTCTGTCCATGGGAATCTCCAGGTAAGAACACCAGAAGGGGCTGCCAGGCCCCCAGCCCAGGGATCAAACCCACATATCTTACGTCTCCTGCACTGGCAGGCAGATGAGTAGCACCATCTACTCTTCTCCACAAGAGACTTTAAATCTAGAGCTGCCAGAGACCAAGAACACAGCACACTGAGAAGAGGAGTCTGTGTGTCCTAGCACCAGCTCTAACCAACTCCCACTTACAACCACGAGGGCAGGTCTGTATGTAGATTTCCTAATGATTATATGACAAAGAACTGCCATAGAACCTCACAGGACCAAAAGAATCATTGTTAAGCATCAAAGATAATACAAAACGCTCCAGAAATGCTATAAAATAAATAACTCCAGCAACAAAATTGGTTTAAACTTGTTAGAAGGCAGAAAGTCAAGGTTACAACTTGAACATACACATATCAGCTGTACTTCTCCTTGGCTTAGGGACAAAGAATGAACTTCATGGGGTGGGAAGAGAAGAGGGTGGAACCAGAGGGACAAAGTGAAGCATCCACCAGAGATGAATAACCTCAATGATTCAATACCCACCTTGAGGGTTTTGGATTTTTCTAATTTCTATTTATTTTTCTTTGAGGATCTCTAACAATCCTCAGGGCATTTTAAAAATGGGAAGATTCAGTTCTGGCTCCGCTGGATCACCACCGACTCTTGGCTTCTCAGTCCAATTAAACTCTCCTCACAACCGCAAGCTTAAAATGCCTAACTTCTTTCAGCTGCTTCCTTTCCTTTCTCCAGCCGCTCCCAGCAGGTATGGAGGCCTTCTAACACTCAGTGGCCATAAAGCAGCCACAAACGAGCACCACCACACATATTTGGCCAGAGGGTGGACCTAGAACTTTCTCTCTTCTGGTGCAGGCCATTCAAGTGTATAGCTAACATCTAAACTAGCTTTTCCGTTTCGCAGATGCCTGACTGGGTTATGCGGAACAGGCACCACACCGTCATCTCAGAGAATCTCGAACTATTTTTTAAAGCCCAGTTCTCATTATTTTCAACACATTTTATCAAGATTCTTTGACATCTGGGTTGGAGGGCGGGGGTGGCGCATTCCCCTGTTCTCAGTTATGCTTAATTGTTTTTGAATGTACAAGTTTGACGTGGTATGGCAAGAAAAAAAATGTGACTCAGAACACAGCAACCCTTGACTCTGGCTGATCGCTTCTCAGCAGCATGCAAACCACTGTGTTTATTCATTATTAACATCTGAATAAATTTTATGGTAACATCTATACTCTCTCTCCAAAATCAAGTGCTCAGTAGAAATATAGAGCTTCCTGGTAGCTCAGCTGGTAAAAAATCTGCCTGCAGTGCAGGAGACCCCAGTTCAATTTCTGGGTCAAGAAGATCAGCTGGAGAAGGGATAGGCTACCCACTCCAGTATTCTTAGGTTTTCCTGGTGGCTCAGCTGGAAAAGAATCCATCTGCTGTGACAATGTCTTGGGTCCAATACCTGGGTTGGGAAGATCCCCTGAAAAAAGGAACAGCTACCCACTCCAGTATCTGGCCTAGAGAATTCCACGGGGTTGCAAGGAGTCAGACATGACTGGGTGATTTTCAGGTTCCATTTTCACTAGTAGAAATATGAAAACAAGCCATCATACTCTCCCTCAGCAAAGTATTTACCCAAAAGACATGACTTAATGGCAGAACAATGCATGCATAAGGGCTGGATTTACAGTGTATCAGTTCTACAGATGTCGAATTTATCAATTCAGGTTAACTGTTATAGTCTGTCTTTTCTTAGACTGTAGTCTCCAATCAAGAACATCCATCAAAGTTAAGAGAAGGTTGGAACACACACATATGCAACTTAGTTCAGTTCAGTTCAGTAAACTCTCCTCACAACCGCACAGCTTAAAATGCCTAACTTCTTTCAGCTGCTTCCTTTCCTTTCTCCAGCCGCTCCCAGCAGGTATGGAGGCCTTCTAACACTCAGTGGCCATAAAGCAGCCACAAACGAGCACCACCACACATATTTGGCCAGAGGGTGGACCTAGAACTTTCTCTCTTCTGGTGCAGGCCATTCAAGTGTATAGCTAACATCTAAACTAGCTTTTCCGTTTCGCAGATGCCTGACTGGGTTATGCGGAACAGGCACCACACCGTCATCTCAGAGAATCTCGAACTATTTTTTAAAGCCCAGTTCTCATTATTTTCAACACATTTTATCAAGATTCTTTGACATCTGGGTTGGAGGGCGGGGGTGGCGCATTCCCCTGTTCTCAGTTATGCTTAATTGTTTTTGAATGTACAAGTTTGACGTGGTATGGCAAGAAAAAAAATGTGACTCAGAACACAGCAACCCTTGACTCTGGCTGATCGCTTCTCAGCAGCATGCAAACCACTGTGTTTATTCATTATTAACATCTGAATAAATTTTATGGTAACATCTATACTCTCTCTCCAAAATCAAGTGCTCAGTAGAAATATAGAGCTTCCTGGTAGCTCAGCTGGTAAAAAATCTGCCTGCAGTGCAGGAGACCCCAGTTCAATTTCTGGGTCAAGAAGATCAGCTGGAGAAGGGATAGGCTACCCACTCCAGTATTCTTAGGTTTTCCTGGTGGCTCAGCTGGAAAAGAATCCATCTGCTGTGACAATGTCTTGGGTCCAATACCTGGGTTGGGAAGATCCCCTGAAAAAAGGAACAGCTACCCACTCCAGTATCTGGCCTAGAGAATTCCACGGGGTTGCAAGGAGTCACACATGACTGGGTGATTTTCAGGTTCCATTTTCACTAGTAGAAATATGAAAACAAGCCATCATACTCTCCCTCAGCAAAGTATTTACCCAAAAGACATGACTTAATGGCAGAACAATGCATGCATAAGGGCTGGATTTACAGTGTATCAGTTCTACAGATGTCGAATTTATCAATTCAGGTTAACTGTTATAGTCTGTCTTTTCTTAGACTGTAGTCTCCAATCAAGAACATCCATCAAAGTTAAGAGAAGGTTGGAACACACACATATGCAATTTAGTTCAGTTCAGTTCAGTTCAGTTCAGTCGCTCATTCGTGTCCGACTCTTTGCAACCCCATGAATCGCAGCACACCAGGCCTCCCTGTCCATCATCAACTCCTGGAGTTCACTCAGATTCATGTCCATCGAGTCAGTGATACCATCCAGCCATCTCATCCTCTATCGTCCCCTTCTCCTCCTGTCCCCAACCCCTCCCAGCATTAGAGTCTTTTCCAATGAGTCAACTCTTCGCATATGCAGTGGCTAATACAATAAGGGGTATCAGCAAGGTCAATCCAAAACAGGTCAAGCAATAGTAAACACACAACGATTTCAAACAGTTCCAAGACTATAAGTATTCCTAGCAGGAAAATCAGTCCCCATTGACTTCCTCAGAAGGCAAATGGGCATTTGCCAATTCCTCTATTTTTTATACTACTTCAAGGGTTTTAACATATGTAACTTTTAAATTCAACGACATTATAGAGAAGGGGGAGACTACTACCCATATTTGACAGATGAAGAAACTAGGGAATTGAGAGGTCAGTGGCTTGTCCAGGGCTAGTTAAGTGGCTTGTTAAGAACAGAATCAACTTCAGAATTCAGGCCTATTTATTTCGGATCCAAGTTCTCTAAACTTGTAACATATTCCTGTTTGCCTTCAATCATCACGAGAACATGTAACTCCTGAAAAGTCTGTTTTGTGATCTGGTAACATGGAGGACACACTTCTTGACTTTGATCATCACAAGAGCACAAAGTGTCCTGCAAACTGTGCCCAATGGCCTGACCATATGGGAGCCTCTTCAGCCTACCCTGCAAAGCTCACCCAGTATGTGCTGCTGTGACCCACTGGAGTTAACATTTCACACATTTCTTTCCTATGCCTTCAGCATCCCTGATGCAACAGTGAGAAAGGGAAACATAAGCAGAACCAAAATCAGTTTTTGTGCTAAGATAAGAACTTTCCAGGGCTGAAGAAAGACCAGCTATCAGTCTTAAACCTACTTTGCCAAGTGGTTCATGAGCAGCTGTAACATCTGCCTGTTTTTCTCTGGGAGCCGATGAACAAGGCTGTGGATTTCAGAGACCCGAGACTCCTGGTTCTCCAGCTCTGCAAAGGAAGGAGGGAGGTAAAACTGGATCAGAGTTACAGCTAAATCAGTTTGCAAGACAAAAATCAGAGGAAAATAAAGGTGGGGCACAAGAGAGGGAGATTTCTCATAGATAAGACCCTGTTCTGTGTACTCATGACTAGACTGACTGGATCTAGAAGTGCTTTTAATAATGCTTTCCATGACAAAGTTCATGAAAAAAATAAGACTGTCCAAAAAATCAAGCCAAGACGGTGACATAAGAAAATGGAAACTCCTCACTCAGGAGTGGGAATAAATTTGAGAGTGGCTGGCTCCCTAGAGTGGCAACTTTGTTTCAAGGAAGGAAGGAACTTTATGCACTCATTAAGTGATGAACAAATTGTACGTGAACAACACTGTGAGGGTCTCAAATATCAAAATAACATCTCAAGACTGCATCAAAGACATCAAAGGGAATGTCCAGTTATTTCCAAGTCACATGAAACAACCAGCCAGGGAGAAGAAAGGAATGGCAGATAAAATAAGGAAATGTTTCTGCCAACCTGTAACCTAAATCATGATCGTCACATTCTAATGGTTGCACTTGGGTATGTGGCGTCATGTCTCTGGGAAACAGATTGATGGCACTCACCACACCTATTTATAGCTCTGAGGTGAGTTTTAATTAAAGAATGGTTGCTATGGGTTTGGAATTTCTCTGAGATAGAAATCACATAAACACTATCTTTACTTTCAGCTTTCTCCCAGGTCTTTCTCCTGTTTTATGGGGGCCACTCTGCATCGATGAGGCCACCAGGACACGAGGTATTCTTTAATGAGGCCAGTAGCAGCTACCAGTGTAAACAAACTCAGATGGCTTAACGGAAGCAGGGAAAAGCACATACTATGGACATAACAGCATGGTGGGGATCTGTGCCAGACTTAAATCTTGATAGAGAATCTTACTTCCCATTACAGGAGGCCTGCCCCACATAGAAAAATTCCAGTATACTTAGGGTAGCTTGCACCTAATCCCTATGTACTTTAATACCAGTAATATAATGCCCAGGCTTGCATGATATAGCTAAAGACTGACCAGAAGCTGTAAATGCCAGTCATGATGGAAAAGAGGACTGAGAAGTTATATAAATGGTGTCGGATCAGGGAAACATCCCGTGCTCAATTTAGATAATGGGCAAAGTCTGAGTCATTCCGAAAAATGTTACCTCCAGGGCCGGCAAAGGCCCCAGGAGTTAGAACTCCAATAATCAAAACTAGAAAGTCAAATTTGCTTTTTTCACCTTACCCCTTCCTTGTACCACTACCCTCCAGCTCACTTCTGAAGCTTCTCCCCTCTACTGTAAATCATTCTGTGACAGTCTTATGAGTGTGAATGTGGGCAGTTTACACATAGCATACAAGGCGTTAGGTAATATTTATTTGGGGATACTTTTCTTAGAAATAGAGAAATCTATTCCCTTTCCCTTAAAACTGTCGCAAATAAAAAACTTACTTGCTGCTTTAATGAAACTTCTTTGAAACTGGTACATCATGAGTGGTCCCGGAAGCATTCTGAAATAAAAAAATATACACTAGTCAGTTTAACAAAAGCAATCCTATTCTCACTACCCAGCAGCCTCCAGATGGTGGACTGTGTTACATTTCTCAAAGACAAAGATCATGGGCAAACAAGAGCAACTCAGTTTAGTTTAACTTAGTTTCCCCTTTGAAAGTGTCCTGAGATTTTACCTGAAATGTTCATTCTTTCTCCTTTTTTAAGGGAATAGTCAAAACTTACATTTCACAGTCACAAACCAGCAAAGTGCTAATGTAGAAGTCTAGCACAACTGAGAGATTTCCTTTTCAGTCAATGACTCACCCACAACAAGAGCATTTTAAGATGTGCCTGAAATACAGGCAACTAACCCAACTTTTGCAATCATCAGTCTTAAACTCTTGTCTTCCTGGCAGCTTGTTATTAATCACTTTATCTGGAAACACTATGAGAGACTTTTGTAGGTGTTTTTATAGCAAATTCACTATGGAGTATTGCTCCAGTATGCCAATCCTTAATATCAGGCATGACATAATCAAATTTTACCTGCTATCATAAAAAATATATATATTTTATACATACTGTCTATTAGCTAATTAATATCAAGATGCACAGATAAGTACTAAATATAAACCTCTAGCATTTAGGCTTTATGTAATCTAGTATGGTAGTATTTGTTGTATGAATATGTTTAACTGAAAACTTGAGTATTTTTACTGATAGTCCAAACAATAAGCTTCTCAACAGATTATCTACGGTCCTTGGTTCAGATTTCATTTTATTCTCACTGGATCCCTGATTCAACTCTTAGTCATCACTTACATGACATCTTACTCTTGATACCAAGAGCCTTCCAGCAATTCTCCAACAGCCAATAAAACCAGCATCACCAATTCCTTTTCTGTGGCTTTCGAACCAAGTAAATCTTAACAAACTTATAAAAATGCTTATGTAATTCACGGTTATAGTTCTCCTTTTTGTTTATGACTAGACCCCCACGTTCCTGTTCAAGAGGGACCACAGTGAGGAACTACAACATCCCTGTGCTTCACATCTAGCATGCCTTTCAGTCCACTTGGAAACTGAGATGTGAGCAGCTAGTCAATCACTCACTCCCTTAATAACCAAGGGAAGGGTAGGAGGCAGCAGGAGTAACACGTGTATTATTATAAGAAAAGCAGTCTTCTCGCCAACAAAGTCATATTTTCCAATCTAAGCAGAAGGAGTTAAAAAGGAGTACCATTAAAGTTCTCATTTTTAAGGAGCAACATTAGCAATACACTATCTATGCAAGGAGCAGAACTCTCAGAATACAAGGGTATGTAATCACGCATTCTCAACACAATGGGATACATGATTCCTTGTTTTCTTAGCTGATTACCTAAGCATTACAGGAAATACCATATTTGAGGTTCTGTTAAAGGCTGATCATCAGAGTAGCTTCTCAAAAAGAGCAAAGCTTCCTAAATCACTCATGGCACCACTGCACAATGGCAACCCATCAACTCTGGATGATTTATAATTGGTTTGACCAGCTCAGCTAATTGCACCCACACATAAGCTGTTTCCACATCTTAAACTCCCACCCAACAGTCCTCTGGAGGCTGAAAATAAAACTGCTTTCTTCTTGATTGCATGATAACAAGCTGGCACCATGCCCTGCAAATGCAAAGTCCCTACCTTAGGTAGGTCTTCAAAGCACTAGTGATAGTCTTTATCTCCCACTCGGCACAGATATCCATTTCTGTTTCAGAAGCTGTTTTGGGATCTAAAGAGAAGAAAAGACAATAGGTAAAACACAGCAGAAAATATAGCTAAAAAACAACCATACATAAAAGCATTCAACCTCCTTATTAAAAAGGAAATCCAAAGTAAAAACAAAAATGACAGCTAGTTTTCCCTGATGGAATTGGAAAACTGTTTAAAAATCCAAATGTCTACTGCTGGCAAAAATGCAGTGAAACTGATCCTCTCAGAAACTGCTGTATGCAGATGAATTAATGCAAGAGATGTGAGAAGAAATTTGGCAATATAGATCAAGTCCTAAAAATGTTTATACACTTTGAAACAGTAATCCCACTTGTCACAACCCATCCTCAGGAAATAAGACAAGACATGAGAAAGTCACATATACTCAAAATGTCCAACCTACACTACTCTTGATAACACCAGAATACATTTTAAAAGAACAACCTAAACAGCCAGTGATATAATGATTAAATTAATCCTGGTCTATTCCTGATGGAATAGCATGCTACATTTACATGAAAATGATAATTACATTGCAAAATGGAAAATGCCTGAATTATCATGCAATGTCAAGCAAAAAAAAAAAAAAGATTTAAAGTTTTGTGAGAAACTCAAATGAATGAAAGCTGAAAGGAAATATTCTAAAAAGAAAAGTGTGGTTGGAGAATGGCAGAATTGTGTTTTAAATTTTTTTTAAAAACTATGACTTGATTCCATTACTTATGTATTTTAAATTGCCCTAAACCAAGATGTGCAAAACAACAACAACAACAAACCACCATAATTATATCAACTCTTGATCATTTCTTCCTTTCCTCTGTGTATACTTCCAAACAAATGTGTGTATTTCAGATAAATGTATACTGTAAAGGAAGAGATAATTCTTGTAGTCTTTCTGAGCAGCACACAGGTAGGCAAGGAGAGGCAGAGGTTGGGAAACATGAACTGTTGCAGAAACCTGGATTCTCGCTGGCAAGAAGTCAGAAGCAGAGTCTCTCAGTGCATTGAATGGATAATCCAGCTTCTAGCGATTTGCCTCCCAGCTCCCAGTGCCATTTCTGAACAGCGTTCAGTTCATTTTCAGCTGGGCTGCTACCCTTTCTTACACCTACTCCCCATGGTCAGGTGAGGCCCCACTCTTCCAGGTTGGGGGCGGGGGGAGGATGAGATGTCTCTGAACCCAGGGACTCGTTCAGGGATGGTCCAAGACCTGAGCCAGGTCAGTCAGCATGAAGTCCAGAACTTCTCTAGGAAAGAGGAAAAGGCACTTGCTGTGCACCTGGGGGGCGATACTGCTGCTCTGAATGCCACCACTTGGAGCCTGAGAGTATAGTCTGACAGACAAAGCCACGGGGAGAGGCTGAGAGTCTGGATGACACGATCTGAGCCTCTGTATATCACCATGCCTTTTTAACCAAATAAGCCAAAAAAGTCCCTTTTTGCTTAAGCCAGTTAAGGTCAGGTTCTCTGTTCTTTACAATCCAAAGAGGTCTAAACGTTGCAGCAGGTAAATGGAGACAGCAACCAGACTCTCTCTTTCTGGACAGTCTCAGAAGAAAGAGGATCCTCCTGCAGGGCCCACAGCCTTGCAGATGGAAATGCCCACAGGTGGGCATGACACATTTTCCATTTACTTTCATCCTAGTGAGAAGAGGTCAAAAATCATGAGTAGCTTAAGGATTTAGACCCTAAACCCCAAGGGCACAAATCTAGTTGGTATCTACTGCTCTCAGTGCGTTCTCCTGACAGGGCCCTGGTTCAGTAAGTGTTTGGCTCCGAATTGCATAACATTAATTCTTTCCTGGCTTTGCCATCTCACACTCCCTTAAGGCTTTGTTTCTTCCTGTGGAAGTGAAGTACCAAACAACTTCGCTTACCATGACCTTCCTCCCTCCCCATCCCCAAGACACATGGAAAGCTGCCACAGCGCATGGTTCTGGGATGCAAGACAAATGTTACTGTACATTTTTCTGAGGAACAAACCAACTTCAACCCGAGAAAAGTGAACACGACACTAAATAAGCAGCAGTTGGCAGGTCTGGGAGTTGTGAACTGTTCCATGAACCACATTTAGCAAACTAATGATTAGCTTCCACTTATTCGGGCTCTGTAACCATAGGATATTGTGTAACATTACAGAGAGGAGAGTCAAATTACAGCTAGGCTAAAGGGCTTTTTATAGCACTGATGAGGCAAAGTTCATAACTTGAGTACATTCATTTTAATTCATTTAATGTCCAAACTAAATTGAATACAGCCTCCTAAACTACCCCATTTTCAGAAAGTACTGCCAACTGACACCCCTCCCTACAGAAGCTTTCTGGCAGCACCTGCATATGATACAGAGACATAATGGACAATTTCCTTCATAACTCAGTACATTTCTTTCCACCAGGTCGCTTGATGATTGTGGACTTAGTAACACTGACCTAAGCTAGAGGAGCAGTCCAATGTACAGAAAGGCATCATATAGGTAGAGGCATTTCCTCTTCAACCTACTCCCTGCATGAATTCAGAAAAGTAGGAGATATGGGTTGGAAGTGATAGTTACAAGGGGGGAATGGTCTTAGAAATATCACACTGGATCACAGAAGATCCAGTGATCCACTGTTGTGCTATTGACAAAGTCACTAGGGATCTTCTGGGTGAAGGGATTAGGAAAGTCACCAATACACGACTAATCTCCGAATGCTACATTATAATGGATGCACATTAAAATATTTTCTCTTTAACTGTGAAGGTAACACACACATGGGGGAAAAAAAAAAAAGGAAATCACACAAAACAAATACATATACACCAAAAGTAAAACTTCCCCTGCTAGAGGTGACTCAATACCAGTTTTGTCACCAATACAGTATATTAACGCATATATATGGAATTTAGACAGGGTAATGATGATCCTACATGCAAGGCAGCAAAAGAGACACAAATGCAAAGAACAGACTTCTGGACTATGTGGGAGAAGGCGAAGGTGGAATGATCTGAGAGAACAGCACTGAAACATGTATATTACCATATGTAAAACAGATGACCAGTGTAAGTTCAATGGGTGAAGCAGTGCACTCAAAGTCGGTGCTCTGGGACAATGCAGAGGGATGGGGTGGGGAGGGAGGTGGGTGGGGGGTTCAGGTTGGGGGGACACATGTGCACCCGTGGGTGATTCATGTCGATGTATAGCAAAAAAACAGCACAATATTATAAAGAAACTATCTTCCAATTAAAATAAGTAATTAATTAAAAACAAAATACCAGTTTTGTGCATGTGTATGTGATCTCTAACAGTGTATACATGAACAAGCAGTTAAGTGACTATGTGCAGCTTTCTAAAACCACAGTGGAAGCACACTCTAGATGCCGTTCTGTGCGCTATTTTCATTTCATAATATCGTGAGAAATAGCTTCCCATTAGTAGACAAATGTATCTAACTCACAGTACTTCACTGTACCATAGTTAATGCCCCCATTCAAAGAGATTCAGGTTGTTCCCTAGATTTTGCTATGGTAAACATGATATAAAACCACTGTTCCCTTGTAGATTATCTTGCCTACAGAAAAAATTCCTCTAAGTGGAATTTCTGAGTCAAAAAACAAGCGCATTTTCATTTTTGAAAGATACTGTTCAACTATCTCTCAGAGGTTATACCATTACATTTAAGAATGAGTGTGACTCCCTCCTCAATTCCTTGACAACAATGAAGAATCAAACAATTTGATTTTAGTCACTCTGATAGGTTAAAGAAAAACAGCTCATCTACTTTAATTTGCATTTTTGTCTGAGCAGGAAAATTGAGAATCCTCTCTTGCATGTGTGTTAAAGTCAAATTTACTGAAGTATAACTCTTTTTAAAGTATACAGTTTCATGATTTTGGGCAAATATATATATATATATAGTCATGTAACCACTGCCACAATCAAGATATAAGTCATCTTCCTCATACCCTCTCCAAACTCTCGTGCCTCTTTCTCCACAGTCACTCCACTCACTCCAACTCCAGCCCCTGGCAACTCCTGTCCAATGCATAATACTCATGAAATTCACCATGTTGCTGCATATACAAGTAGTTCAATCCTTTTATTACTGAGTAATATTCAATTTTATGGGCATATCCACTGACTAGTTGATGGAATTTATGCTGTTTTCAATTTTTGACTGTTATGAATAAAGCTGCTATAAATACTTCCAATGGGTCTTATGAACTACTTTTTTTTGTCTCCTGAGTAAATACTCAGAGGTAGAACTGGGTCAAAATATGTAGGAATAGGTCATATGGTAAATATGTTCAACTTTATCAAACCTATCAAATGGTTTCCAAAACAGGTAGGCTATTTTGCATTCGCAGTAGCCAACAGGAGAACTCTAGTTGCTTCATAAATTTGTCAAGACATGATACAACCGTGTGCTTAATTTTAAAATTTTAGCTCTATTAGGTATATAGAAATAATCCATTTCTAAAATTTGATTTTCCTTAATGACTAATGATGTTGGTCATCTTTTCATGTGATTTTTGGTCATCTATATATTTTCTCTGGTGAACTATTTGTTCAAATCTTGTGTCCATTTTAAAAACTGAATTGCAAGTTATTTTTAATATACTCAGGCTATATAAATCATTATTCAGACATATACTTTACAAATATTTTCCCTTAATCTGTAGCTCATCTTTTCTTTTTCCTAATATAGTTTAAAGAGCAGATTAAAAAAAAAAATGGATAAGGTTCAGTTAATCAGATTTTTCTTTCATGGTTCCTGTTTTTTGTGTTCTAGCCAAGAAATCTTTTCTAAAACAAGATAGCAAAGATAGATTCTCTCCTAAATCTTGAAGTTTAACAGTTTTATCTCTTAGGTTTAGGATCATCTGTCTATTTTGAGTCAATTTCTGTACATAGTTTAAGATAAGGGTTGAATTTATTTTTTCTCCTATAGATGTCCAATTACATTAGAACCGTTTTTTGAAAAGACTGTTGTTTTCCCCACTAAACTACTTTGACATCTTTATCCAAATTAATTGACCCTATATATGTGGACCCTATTTCTGGATTCTCTTGCCTGTTTCACTGATCTATATGTCATTCCTTACCATACAGTCTGAATTTTCTGCATATAAACATTAGTTGTATTTTGTTTTTTGTCTTTTTCTAAAATCTTGAGTCTTTCACAATATTCATTCTCCATGAATGGAGAAAGACATTTATGTAAATATACTATCTTCTCTAAGAATACTATCCTTTAAGTCTAAAGAATTAAGACTTTTTTCTGTTTATCCTATAGACAATTCTTTCAAGACTAGATTTGAGGGGCGGTCCTAAGATGGCGGAGGAACAGGACAAGAACACTTTTTCCCCCAAAAATTCATCAAAAGAATATTTAAATGCTGAGTAAATTCCACAAAACAACTTCTGAATGCTGGCAGAGGACATCAGGCACCCAGAAAAGCAACCCATTGTCTTCAAAAGGAGGTAGGGAAAAAAATAAAAGACAGAAAAAGAGACAAAAGAGGTAGGGACAGAGCTCCATCCAGGGAAGGGAGTCTTAAAAAGAGGGAAGTTTCCAAACACCAGGAAACACTCTCACTGCCGAGTCTGCGGGGAGCCTTGAAAACACAGAGGGCAATATAACCGGAAGGAAAAATAAATAATTAAAACCCCACAGATTACAAGCCCAACAGTAACTCCCCCAGCAGAGAAGAGACAAAAGAGGTAGGGACAGAGCTCCATCCAGGGAAGGGAGTCTTAAAAAGAGGGAAGTTTCCAAACACCAGGAAACACTCTCACTGCCGAGTCTGCGGGGAGCCTTGAAAACACAGAGGGCAATATAACCGGAAGGAAAAATAAATAATTAAAACCCCACAGATTACAAGCCCAACAGTAACTCCCCCAGCAGAGAAGCAGCGCAGACGCCTGCATCCTCCACTAACAAGTGGGGGCTGGGCAGGGAGGCGCAGGATGCATTGCTTAGAGTAAGGATCGGGCATGAATGCCCCGAGGGTAATCAGAGCGAATTAAC